>JAQZBX010051185.1:0-19452 GCA_029593785.1 Cabassous unicinctus | reverse complement strand
TTTTTTGTTTTTTTTACATCTTATCTGTATATGTAGCCAAGAATGTCTGCAGTCTTAAGACAGGAAATAATGGCAGGGCCATGGTACATTACAGGAAAATTTTGCGTTATATATGAATTTCTGCTAATTCTGAGTTCATATTTTCTACCAACATTTCTTAATTTATTAAGGCTATTTTATTTTATTAGCATGATCTATTCTACCAAAATTTGTATTTGTGTTATCATAACACTTTATTTTATCAACAAAGATCATGAAAATAGATAAGTAATAATTGGTCATCTTTCAGAACATTATTCTAGTGACTAAAGATGTTTAGCATCTTTCCATGTGCATATAGGTCATTTGTATAACTTCTTTGAAGGAATAACTCTTTAGGTCCTTTGCCCATTTTTAAAATGAGATGTTTATCATTTTTGATTCTCAGTTATAAGTATTGTTTATGTAATTTTGACATCAGTCTTTCATCAGGAATATAATTTGTAAATGTTTTCTCCCATTCTGTAAGTTGTCTTTACATTTTTTCCATCATGTCCTTTAATGCAAAACATGGTATTTTTATCTTATATTAAAAGCAATACTCACAAAAAAAATACTTATTTCACTTCCTTTTATACTTGATCAATGATCCTGTTTGTTTTTCAACATAAAATTCTCAAAAGGGTTGTCCATACTCACTATTGCTTATTCCTCTTCTTTTTGCTCTTGAATGAATTCTAGTCAGTTTTATCCACTACCATTCAAGTGAAACTGGTCTCTTTTTTTAAAATGGTTTTTTGTTTTTATTTTTTAAAAGAAACTTAGATTACATAAATATTACAAAAATAGGGCATTCACATTTGCCCTGCTCCCTAGCCCTCCCACATTTTCCCATATCAACAGCGTTGGTGTGGTACATTTGCCACAATTGGTGAACACATCTTGGAGCATTGCCACTAAGTGATGGTTTACTTTACATTGTAGTTTCAACTCTCTCCTGCACATTTTTGCAAGTTATTGCAAGATATACAATAGCCTGTATCTGTCATGACAATGCCATTCAGGATAATTCCCAAGTCCCCAAAAATGCCCCGAAATTACACCTGTTTTTCCCTCTCCCTCCCCTCAGAACCTTCAGTGGCCACAGCCTCCAAATTCATTATAAAAGTTCATCCATTTTTAAGATCACAACAAGGCTACAGTAGAACAACTCTAAGTCTACTCTAGTCCATTGTTCATTCCCCTATCGTGAGGATTCTGTGACTGTGATGCCCACTCCACTTCTAATTGAGAGGGGGCTTAGGTCTCATGGGGCAGATGGATGGAACTTTCTTGCTTGCAGTGAAACTGGTCTTGACTAAAATATTAAGTGACCTCAGAAAAGTTGCTAAATCCAATGGACAATGTATATCCTCATCTTTCTTGACTTAAAGAATGTGGTTGAATTTTCCTTTCCCTTGACGCATTTTTTTTTCACTTGACTTCTAAGACATTTGCTTTCATTCTTCCTCCCAGATTGCTCCATCTTAATCTCTTTTGATGGTTTCTTCTCTTCAATTTAACTGAAGTTTCAAGGCATCAGATAATGTTGCAGGACCCCAAACTCAGTCCTTGGAACGTTTTTCTTCTTTAGCTACCCTCATCCGTTTCATGCCATTTAAATTGTTGGAATAAATTCTATATGACAATGAATCTGCAATTTAGAAATCCAACCCAAAATGGTCTGATAAACTCCATATTTTTTAATATAATTTTCTTATTACCATCTTCATTTAGTCAATGTTCTGGTTTGCTAAAGCTGCCAAGATGTTGATACCATAAAATGGGTTGACTTTTACAATGGAAAGTTATTAGTTTACAACCTTACAGTTCTGAGGCCAGGAAAATGTCCTAATAAAGGAACCATCAAGGTGATGCTTTTTTCCCAAAGACTGGCTGCTGGTAACCCTGGGTCCCTCTGTCACATGACAAGACACATGGCAGTGCCTGCTGGTCTTTCTCTTCTCTTTCGTGTTTCGTTTCTTTCAGCTTCTTGCTTCCTTGGCTTTCTCTCTCTGTCTCACTCTCAGTATTCATCCAATTTATAATGGGCTCTATTAAGGAGATTAAGACCTACACTGGGCTATGCATTAATTAAAGTAACCTAATCAAATGACCCTTAACTGAAGTATCCTAATCAAAATTCCCACCCACAATAGGTTCACAGACACAGGTATGGTCCAGCATTAAAAACATGGTTTTCTGAGGTGCATACTCTTAGACTACTACAGTCATCTAATATATATCTCTAATTCAACTTGACCAAAACTCAACTTTTGTTCTTTACTCTGAATTGTTCCTCATAATTACTGATGACTGCTTTGTTGTTTCAGTTGCTTAAGGGCCATTTTGTCTTCTATCTTTCTCAAAAAGCCCCATATCCAGTGTGGTAAAATAGTTTTGAAAAGCTCTTTTCAAATATAACTAAAACCTGAAAATTTATTACCATACGGTCCAAATTGCAATCATCTCTTTGTTGGTTTTTCAAATGACCTTGTTTTACTATTTTCCTTCCTTCTTTCCTGCTTCCTTACTATTTCCTCTCACTACAGCCCCATATGTAATAGATCACTATGAAAGGAAAAGACCGTGCTTATAATTATAAACCAACTTCGATTATCAGTTATTCCAAATTCAGAGATGTTAAAATTTGGAAAAGAAATGTGTTTCTTAGAATTGATGAAATGCAATACACTCTGTTTATATAATCAGCACAATAAAATATAAAATACAAACAATGGACTATGTCCATTTCCAGTTCTTTTTTATTAGGATACCAGTGCAATTGTCTTTCATCATTGTTACTAAAAAAGCATGGCCCTTTTCCTAAAGTTTTACCTTATCATGGCCACATCTTGCTTCATCGTTCAGAGTTACCAAGTACCTGCCCTTTCTTCTGCTATTAGCAGAGTACAGAATTTAGGTATTTATTACTTGTTTCTAATGAAATATTTTTTTCACCAGTAGGCTTTGAAGCATTGCTTCTTTTGGCTACATTTGCTCCAGGTCATTATATCTCTCATTTGAAGGTTTTATGTATGTTTTGTCTTTTGTCTCTTTATAGAGAGAACTATATGTATGAATAAAACATTTAAAAAACCCATCTTAGAGAAAAGATACATTTTGCTTAAATAGGATTTATTGTTGGGCATCACCAGAACAGAATTATACATGATGTCATTGGCAGCAGTAGGTACTGGATTACATGTTACTGAACCTTTCTGGCCAAGAATTATATGTACTGCACTAATAAGCTTCACTGCTCAGGCTGTCTAAGTTATGATGAAATTCATGTATATAATTCATATGTAATCATTTAGTAAGATTAGATTTCATTTTTAGTGCCAATTTCAGTCAAATATTACTTCCAACTATAGTATATCCCATAATCTCTGTGAAGTTTTACTATGTTAACTCTGACATTTTTTATGAGGGCAAATTGTTCTATAGAGGTTGACATGTACAACTCCACTAAATGAGTTTCAACTAAATGCAAAAAGCAGGGGGCAAATAATAGTAGTAAATAAATCTACTGATAAAAATACAACTCCAAGTTAATCAAAATCAGGGAGTAACCTACTTACATCTGCATAGAGGTTAATAGGCTTTTTTCAGAGATGATCTCTTTTAGATAAAAATGGTGATTTATGTTGCAGAAGCTGAATCCAACGTGTCTGAACTTAGTTGCTCTCTTTTTCTCTCTTTTCCTTCTTTCCCTCTCCTACCTTCCTCCCTTCCTTCTTCCCTTTCTTTCTTTTTTCTTCCCTCCCTTCTTTTCTCTCTACATTTCTCTCTCTTTCCCTCTTTTCCTCCCTCCCTCCTTTCCTTCCTTTCTTCTTGACAGCCTGCCTACCTGCATACCTGCTTCCTGCCTGCCTTTCTGCCTTTCTACTTGCCTTCTTGCCTTCCTGCTTTAGCTTCTTCTTTGTTTCTAATTTATGCATATTGGTTAAGTACACATGGTTTGGAGGCAGAGATCTTTGGTTTTATTCTAATATAAATCTTTAGTATTTGACCATGAATTAATTGTTAATCTTCCTGTACAATAGTTTCTGAATCTGCTATTTAATAGAGGTAATATAGTTCTAAGAATTTGCTGAGATTTTCTGAATTAATGTAAATAAAGAGCTTACCACAAGGCTTGGCACAAAGGAACTTGGCCCAGTTAATGAGTACAAGTATTTTACTGCAAAAAAGAAAAAACTATGTTCTATTGTTGCAACTGTCACAATGAGAAACCCAAATGGTACTCGGAGAAGCGGAGGAACCAGGCTTTATTACGTGCACGGGCCCAGAAGAAAGTTTGGTTTCTAAATTCTGGGCCCCCAGCCCCAGTTTTCTGGGGTTTTTATTGGGGTCTGCAGGCTCCCGTTCATTGGCTAGCAAGTTGGTGGGTGGAATTTTCCATTACCTTAGGCAACTAAGCAAGCATGGTTACAGAAGCAGAACTGCAGGTTACGAAATCAAGCAGGCAGGGTTACAGAGCCAGAAGTGCAGGTTTCAGTTCTAAGGCAGGAGATTCTTGTCAGAAGACGGGGAGGGGTAAGGCTGCAGTGACTCTTCCTTATCATTTCCCCCCTTTGATGCCCTTATAATTCCCATAAGGCATCATCTGTACTCAGGGGGCTGTATCCCCTTAGGGCTAGAATCTTGGTGGTAGTTATGCATGATATCGTTGTTTCAAGAACCTGATAAGTCCCTTTATCAGGCATGGGCCAAAGATGGCCACTATGAGCAAGATGAATAAGGGTCCGGCCAGGGGCAGAAGCCAAGAGGTCCACTGTCCGAGGTTCCAGCCCCAGAACTCGTTTAAGCTGTTTTTCCTGTTTTTGGATTTGATCTCTAAGTTCTTTCACTTTGGTAGTGACTATTCCTGTCTTATTAACATAATAACAGCACTCTTCCCCCATCAAGATACACATCCCTCCTTTCCTCACAAACTGAGGCTTTGGATAACTTATAACATTCTGTTGGCATATAGGTACGGTGGGTAAAGGAAGAGGAGGGTTAGTATTTCCCTGCGAGCTGTTTCAACCTATCCGTTGCTGAGAGAGGGGCACTCTTGTAACAACTGGAACAGGGCTAGAAACTGGCATCAGCCCTGAAGGAGAATAGGATAAACAGCCTAAGTCTTACTATGCACCAGTATGCTATAGCAATTAGGGTTCTATTCACAACAGTCCAGTCCGTGAGGGCCACAGCCCTGAGTCCAATTCCAAACACCAAGGTGATCAGGCTGCATAAACACAGGCCCCACCAGGAGCAGGAGTCCATTCAGCTGGCGTTCAGCGGGGTTGGTGTTCAAGGATCTTGGGTGATTTGCACTCTCAGGGAGTGGTTGGGTACAGGTTGGGCTGCCCAGTTGTTCTGCTCCTTTTTGTGATGGACCTTCTTTGACCCTGGAATGATGAATCCAGGGGGTGATACCTGCAACTTTTAAGAGCGGTGGGAGTTATAAGGATTACAGTATATGGACCTGTCCAGGAAGGCTGGAGGGGTTCTTTCCTCCAGTCTTTGACCCAGACCTGGTCCCCTGGCTGATGAGGGTGCACTGGGTGTCCCAAGGGGATGAGCTTTTGGGACAGGACAGTTTTATGTTTTTCAGCTTGAGTTCTTCCAAGCTGCTGGAGAATGGAATCTAGGTTAGCCTCCCCCAGAAGCCTGAGACCTCCTCTGAACGCCCGGACAATTGGGGGTGGCTGCCCAAACAGAATTTCAAAGGGAGAGTAGCCTGTGGGTCCTGGGGTGCACCTAACTCGGACAAGGGCTAAAGGGAGTAAATCTACCCAGGAGGGACCAGTTTCTTGGCAGAACTTTGCTAAGGAGGTTTTGAGGGTTTGATTCATGCGCTCAACTTTCCCTGAACTTTGAGGCCTGTGCTTCTTTGTTTTTTTTTCATGTACAAACAGGTTAAAATCTCGAGTTACATTTGGAAGCCCCAAGGTGGGGGCTTGGCTGAGTTGTTTCTTGATGTTTTGAAAATCCCCCCTGTTGGACTTCTCCCCAGGCAAGAGATTCCCTTTCTGGCCCCGCCAGAGTTTCGTAAAGGGGTCTGGCCATTGCTTCAAACCCAGGGATCCAGATGCGGCAGAACCCTCCCACTCCGAGAAACTCACACAGCTGTCTTTTCATGGTGGTTGTGGGGATGGAGCAGATCACCCTTTTCCGCTCGTGTCCTAGCATCTGTAGCTCTCGTGAGATGTTGTGAACTTTACGTATTTGACCCGCTGTCTACAGATCTGAGCCTTTCTCCACGATACTTTGTACCCAGTCCGTGTTAAAAGTTGGAGGATGGTTTGGGTTCCCTTCCAGTAACTTTCTTCCATGTGAAGTCTCCACTCTTCACTTCGGGGCACAGTGATGAGGAGGGTGAGACTGGTTCCGAGGCTTAAGCTTGCTGAGCCTTTAGGTTTGAAGGTAATCTGGGCCCCAAGTTTGGTTAGGAGGTCTCTGCCAAGCAGGGGAACCGGGCACTCAGGCAGGTACAGAAACTCATGAGTTACTTCATGGCTGCTGAGCTAGCAGGTCCTTGACTGGCAAAAGGACCGTCGGTTCGACTGGTCTCCAGTCGCCCTTATGATATTAGCGGTCTTTCTGCTAACGGGGGCAACAGGGATTGTGACTACAGGATGTTAAGCACCAGTGTCCTCCATGAAAGTCATTGTCTGGCCCCCAACTTGTAATTTGACCATGGGCTCATGGGGCCAAGTTCCAGTGAGCCCGGTTGCCCCTATTCAGGGTTGAGTCCTGCCAGCCCGATCAGGTGGTCTTGGGACTCTGGTGGATATTTTCCTTTAGGGGTGCTTCCTCTTGGTGTCTGAGACTTCTGGGGGCACTCATTTTTCCAGTGCCTGCTCTCTTTGCAGTAAGCACATTGGTCTCTGGCCAGTGGTGTTCTCGTGTTTCCCCCACTTTTGCGAGGTGGTCTGTTTTGCCTGGCAGGGTCGACATTTCCCAAGGCTGCCGCTAGTAGGGAGGTTTGGTGTTTCACTTGCTTCTTGGCTTCCCGCTCGGTGACTTTGTCCCAATTGACGAACACTTTGTTGGCAACCTCTAGCGGATGAGAGATGTTCATGCCCGCGAATCCTTCCAACTTTTGAAGTTTTTTTTTGATGTCTGCCACCGCTGTTGCCACGAAAGTGGCATTCACCATCCTCTGGTTTTCTGGAACTTCTGGGTGAAAGGGAGTGTAGCTTCTGAAGGCCTCGCAAAGCTGTTCATAGAAATCCCCTGGAGATTCATCGGGTTTTTGAATAACTGAGGTTGTTTTTGTCATGCTCGTGGGTTGTTTAGTCCCATTTTGGACCCCTCAGAGGAGTACTTCCCGATATAGTTGAAGCGCAGCCAGCCCCTGTTCAGTGGTAAAGTCCCAGTTAGGCTTAGTCTCCGGTGCCGCCACCCGTGTCCAATCCTCCGGGTCTAGGACACCAGTAGGGGCCTGCTCTTGTCCTGAGGCCAGGGTGGACCCTGCGTCTCACGGAGGAGCATCTGCAATGCGGGCTGCACCGATCAGAGTCTCCTTGCCAATGGGGTTGCAGGACTTCCCTCTGGGGGTGTTGTCGGTTCTGCAAGGGCTGGGGGTGGTGTCACTGCATGAGTTGCCTGTACCCCCAGGCCAGGAGGGGAGACTGAAGGGGGAGGCTTCTCTGGGAGACCTGCCGGTGCTCCTGGGCTAGGAGGAAGGGCTGGGGCGGTTGGCATATATGGCAGTGAGGGCAGTGGTGGGTCTTCTTCCGAGGACCCCTGATAAATGACTGGTTTCTGGTGCCTCGCTTCTTGTGCAACTCAGACCCTGCTCTGTCCCTTCTTTTCAACGCACATGCAAATCCAAGGGGGCAGAGTCCGGGCTATTTCTAACCAGGAGTCAATATAGGGGAACAGATCTGGGTGGCTAGGGGTTCCGGTGACTACTAGCCATACTGCACAGACCTTGCTTACATCTAGGGTCCCTTCCGAAGGCCAGTACATGTTAAAAGTGGGCCACTCCAACTCCCATAGACTTCGGAGGGTGCCGGGGTACATCCAGATACCATAATCTCTGGAAATTCCCTTCCTGAAGTTCTTAAGCATGCAGTTCAAGATGGTGGGTTTTGACTGTGATGAGCCCATACCCTGTGTCAGTGGCACAAGACAGACAAAAGTGGAGTGCCTCTTTCAAGGCCACTCAGATTCCCACCTGTCTGCATCCCTCGCGGAACTTAGGCTTATCTTAGCTAAGGCGTCTGGACAATTTTCCAGGTGGGCCGTTATGCAGGATGACATAGCCACGGAAACAGGTTGGGGCCCATGCTGACCCTGTGGCACAAGCTGTGGGGCCACAAACTGGTATGATAGATGCAAGCCCCTACCGTCCACATTCACGCACACAATCACTCAGAGGTTAAATAATCCCTCCCACAGGAATTGCCCTATACTGGTGTCTTGTCACGCGAGACCTTAAGGAGGTGATCAGTCTCCTCTTCTGTCCAGAGACGGACCTGACTGGGGCTTGGCACCTGGGTGCTTACTTTTCCAAAGTCTTCTGATATCGTTCAGTCCGTCTCTCTACCTTGAGTCCGACTGGGACGTGCGGACACGGTCTGTGGGAGTCCGCCTCGGAAGGAGGTCCCGTCAAGATGACAGGAGGTGCCTACCTCGTTCGCTTGGAGATTGTCTTTGGCTGCATTCTTCGGTCCCAAGCTGGAGGCACAATGGGCCTGCTTGGTTGGGTTTCCCAGTCAGGGAAACAAATGTTGTGGCTGTCGCGATGAGAAAACCAAAACGGCACTCAGAGGGAGTGGAGGAACTGGGCTTTATTACGCACGTGGGCCCAGAGGAAAGTTCAGTTTCCAAATTCTGGGCCCTCAGCCCCAGTTTTCTGGAGTTTTTATTGGGGTCTGCAGGCTCCTGTTCATTGGCTAGCGAGTTGGCGGGTGGAATTTTCCATTACCTTAGGCAACTAAGCAAGCATGGTTACAGAAGCAGAACTGCAGGTTATGAAATCAAGTGGGCAGTGTTACAGAGCCAGAAGCACAGGTTTCAGTTCTAAGGTGGGAGATTCTTGTCAGAAAAGGGGGAGAGGTAAGGCTGCAGTGACTTTTCCTTATCACTATCACATGTATTTTACTGGTTAATTTTCTTCCAATTAATAGAAAATATTAATTTTCTATGAACCTAGAAGAACACACATAGACATTATATAATACATTTGCCACTGGAGGATCTGCAAAATATGTGGCTACATTACAACACACATCTGCTAGAGTTATTTTGTGACGATATACTTTATATCGATATACTTTAATATTTTTTATATTAAAATGTAATTGTAATACATTAAATTTTCTCAACTCTGGTAAACTAAATCACCAAATAATAAAGGTCTGGCAAGTAAATATTAAAGGTAAAAGTGGAAGCCATAACGCAATAATATTAATTTAATGAGGTGAACTAAAATATTAGTAAAATAGTTGTCTTCTGAGATTTCTACCTGTGTACAATTTATATTATTAATTATCCATAGCAAATACATTTTTCAGAGTTGTTAAATTTTTATTCAGAAATTCCTAGGAGCTATAATTAAGTTAGTTAATTATATGAGTAGTTACTGTTATCATTTTTGAGTGGAAGAATGTGGGCCTCAAAAAGCTTAAACAACATTTACAAAGTCTTACAGTTAGAAATTGGTGAAAATAGTATCTTCTGATTTTAAATATATCACCAACTTCAGTATATCATAAACTCTGATTAAAAAGTACTATTGGAAAGGAGCCAAGATGGCAGAGTCGGGAGCAGCAGACTGCACTCCTCCTTGAGAAACTTTTGGAGGACAGGCAGGCTTTCTGGCCATTGTGGGAGCTTTGTGGCTATGGAGGTGATGGGAGCAGGTAGCTGGAAAGAGACTGTCTAGCCAGATACTGGGAGAGTGGTGGGCCATGGGGTGATCTGGCCAGCGAGGGAGTGCCTAGACAGATGGGAAGCCTGTTTCTTTCTTTATTACTTTTTTACTCTCCTCATCCAGGTACCTGTGAAGCAGCATGGTCACAGATGGCCTGTGAGAAGGATCCTAGTTAGATGCCTGGAGCATGAAAGGGAGGCATGTTTTTCTTTTTGTTCTCTTTCTTTTTTTCAATTTCCTTTTCTTTCTTTTCTCCTCTTATTCTTTCTTCTTTATTCTTTTCCTTTTTCCTCTTCATTTCTCTTTTCACTTTTCTCTTCCATTTTCTTTTTTTTCTTTTTTCTTTTTTCTTTATAATTGTTTTTGTTTTTCTTTTTCTTTCTTTTCTCCTCTTTGTTTTTTTCCTTCCTTTTCTTCTTTTTCCCTGATTTCCTTTACCTTATCTGCTTATTTCTTATTTTATTTTTTCAATTAAATGCAATTCTAAAGGGTTAGAATAAATGGAATTAAGTGTCAAAGAAGAGCCAAACACAAATCCAAACAAAATTAAAACCCTAGGCAAGGCAGAGAAACTGATCAATGGAGTAAACCTACAAACAGGTGCCTAGACATCAGCAACAAATTACAAGCCATACTATGAAACAGGAAGATATATCCTAGTGAATTGAGCAATATAAAAAGTCAGAGGAGACCCAGAATTTGGATCAACTAATCAAAGATACCCATACAAATTTCCTAAATCAATTCAAGGAGATGAAAGAAGAGGTAAATGATATTAAGAAGATACTGGGTGAACATATAGAAGAAATAGTAAACATATATAAAAAAAATAGCAGATCTTATGGGAATGAATTGCACAATATAAAAAATTTAAAAAATACACTAGAATCACATGACAGCAAATTTGAACAGGCAGAAGAAAGAATTAGCTAATTGGAAGATAGGATATCTGAAATCACACCAATAAAAGAACAGATGGATGAATAAATGGAAATAATACAGCAGACACTCAGGTAATTGAATGATAGCATGAAATGCACAAACATATGCAATGTGGGTATCCTAGAGGGAGAAGAGAAGGGAAAAGTGACAGAAGGAGTGTTTGAGGAAATAATGGCCAAAAATTTCCTGACTCCTATAAGAGACATGGATGTATGTGTACAGGAAGCACAGATTACTTCAAACAAAATACATACTAAGCAGACCTATTCTGAGACACATATTAATCTGATTGTCAAATGCTAAAATAGAAACTCCTGAAAGCAACAAGAGAAAAGGGATCCATCACATATAAGGGATCCTAGATTAAAGTTGATTTCTCATATGAAACCATGGAGGCAAGAAGGCATTGGTAAGACATAGTTAAGCTGCTGAAAGAGAAAAAATGCCAGACAAGAATAATGTATCCAGCAAAATTGTCCTTCAAAAATGAGGGGAGAGATTAAAATATTCACAGATAAACAGAAATTGAGAGAATTCATCAACAAGAGTCCTGTCCTTCAAGAAATACTAAAGGGACTTCTGCAGGTTGAAAGGAAAAGAAAGTATAAAGGTTTGAAGGAGAGTGTAGAAAGGAAGAGTATTAGTAAGGATAACTAAAAAGGTAAAAAAGCAAAAATAAAATATTTCATATATAAGCCTAAAGAAAAATTGATTGAAGTAAGTATTGCTTTTACAGTAGTGCCATTGACTGTTAATGGATTAAACTCCCCAATTAAGAGACTGGAAGAATGGATAAAAAAAATAGGAATCATCTATATGCTGTCTACATGAGACTATATGCTGTCTACAAGAGACTCACCTTGGACACAAGGCACAAGATCACAAATAGATTGCTAATGAAAGGTTGGAAACTTATTTTCCACACAAACAGAAATAAAAAAGAGATGGGGTAGATATGCATTTATCAGGCAAAATAGGCTTTAAATGCAAAACTGTTGTAAAAGGCAAAGAAGTACACTATGTATTAATAAAATGTGCAATCTACAAGAAGAAAGTACATGAATATTTATGCACCTAACCAGAGTGCCCTAAAATACATGATGCAAACACTGGCAAAATGGAGGGGAGAAATAGACATCTCTACAATAATAGTGGGGGACTTCCATACACCATTCTCAATAATAGATAGAACATCTAGACAGAGGATCAACAAAGAAAGAGAGATCCTGAATAACACATTAAAGGAACTTAATCCAAAGGACATATACAGAACATTGTACCTCAAAACAGAAAGATATACATTCTTCTCAAGCTCTCATGTATCATTTTCTAGGATAGACCACATGTTAGGTCATGGACAAAGTCTCAATGGACATAAAAAGATTGAAAATTTTCAAAACACATTCTCTGACGAAACCAGAATGAAGCTGGAAATCAATAATTATCAGAGAACTGGAAAATTCACAAATATATGGAAGTTAAACAGCACACTTTTAAGTAATCAGTTCATAAGGGTGAAAATTGCAAGAGAAATCAGTAAATATCTTTAAGCAAATGAAAATGAGAAAATAACATATCAAAACTTATGAGATGCAGCAAAGGCAATGCTGAGAAGGAAATGTATAGCTCCAGATGCCTACATAGAAAAGAAGAAAGCGCTAAAATCAAAGACTTAACTTTATATCTGGAAGAACTAGTGAAAAAACAGTGAACTTATTCAAATGCAAGCAGAAGGAGAGAAATAAAAAAGATAAGAGAAGAATTAATAGATTTTGAGAATAAAAAATAGAACTAAAAAAACCCAAAGACTGTTTTCTAAGAATATTAATAAAATTGACAAACCTTTACCTAGATTAACAAAGGAAAAGAAGGAGAAGAAGCAAATTAATAAAATAAGAAATGAGAGGAGGGCATCATCATTAACCCTACAGAAATAAGGAGAACCATAAAAAGATACTATGAAAAATTGTATGCCAAGTTGTACACTTAGACAAAATGGAAAAATTTCTAGAAATAGAAAATCTCAACAGACCAATCTTAAGTAATGGTATTGAATCAGTGATTAAAATCCTGCCAACCGAGAAAAGCCCAGGACCAATTGGCTTCAAGGTGAATTCTACCAATCATTCTGAAAAGAACTAATGGCAATCTTACTCAAACTCTTCCAAAAGAGTAGGGAACATTACCTAATTCATTTTAAGAAGCCAAAATCACCACACACACACACACAAAAATTAAAGACCAATATCTCTAAAGAAATTAAATGTAAATATCTTCCACAAAATACTTGCAAATTGAATCCAACAAAACATGATTAAGTGGGTTTTATTGCATGTGCAAGCATAGTTCAACAAAAGAAAATCAATTAATGAAGTATACCACATTAACAGATGTGAGAGAAAAATTTCATGATAGTTTTTATTGACACAAAAAATACATTTGGGAAATTCAGCATCCTTTCTTGATAAAAACATTTTGAAACATAGAAATTTAAGGAAACTTCCTTAATGCAATAATTTTTGAAAAATACACAACTAACATCAAACTCAATGGTGAAAGACTAAGCTATCCATCTAAGATCCAGAACAAGACAAAGATGCCCACTGTTATCACTCTTATTCAACATTGTGTTAGAAGTACTTGCTAGAGCACTTAGGCAAGAAAAAGAAATAAAAGGAATCAATATTGGAAATGAGGAAGTAAAACATTCACTATTTGTATATGAGAAGATCCTTATAGAAAGCCCTAAAAAATCTACAGCAAACTAGTAGGGATAATTAATGAGTTCAGTAAAGTAGCATCATATAAGATCAACATGCAAAAATCAGTACTGATTCTTTAGACTAGAAATGAGCAATCTGAGGAGGAAATCAAGAAAAAATTCCATTTTGCAATACCAACTAAAAGAATCAAATATCTGGGAATAAATTTAACTAAGGATGTAAAGGACTTGGACACAGTAAATTACACAACATTGCTAAAAGAAATCAAAGAAGAACAAAATTAATGGAAGGACATTCCATGTATATGGATTAGAATACTAAATAACATTAACATATTAATTCTAGTGTATTAGTCAGCCAAAGGGGTGCTAATGTGAAATACCAAAAATGGGTTGGTCTTTACAAAGGGTGTTTATTTGGGGTAGAAGTCCACAGATACCAGGCCATAAAGCGTTAAGTTTCTTCTCACCAAAGTTCATTGCCACGTGTTGGAGCAGGACAGCTGCTGATGTTCGCCAGGGTTCAGGCTTCTTGTGTTCCTCCTTTCCCAGGGCTGTGTTTCTTTCTGGGCTTAGCTCTTCTGGTTCCTCCACAAGGTCAGCTGTAGACTATCAGGCGAATGGCTCACTTCTCTTCTCCTGGTGCCTTTTCTCCAACATCAAATCTGCTTCTCAAAAACTGCTTCAACTCTGTTCTTTGCCTTGCCTTTTATATTCAATTACCAACCCACCAAGGGGTGAGGCTCAACACCTTACTGACATGGCCCAGTCAATGCCCTAATCATAACTTAATCATGCTCAGATTAACAGATCAGTTTACAAGCATGATCCAATTATATTTTTGGAATTCATAATTAAATCAAACTGCCCAACTGCAGCATCTACCCATATGGATTTACAGATTAATCAAAATTCCTAATAAAAATTTCAACAGCATTTTATTCAGAAATGGAGAAGCCAATTATCAAAATTATTTGGAAGGGTCAGGGGCTCCAAAAAGGTACAATCATCTTCCAAAAGAAAAACAAAGTTGGAACACTCACACTACCTGAGATTTAAAGCCACTACCTGGCTTTAAAGCATATTACAAAGCTATGGTGTTTGAAACCTTATAGTATTGGCATAAGGGCAGACATATTGACCAAAGGAACTGAATTGAGAGATAATAAATACACCTGCATATCTACAGCCAATTGATATTTTATAAGGCCACCAAGTCCACTCAACTGGGACAGAATAGTCTCTTCAACAAGTGATGCTTGGAGAAATGGGAATCCATATTCAAAAGAATGAAAAAGGATCCCTATCTCTCACCCTATACAGAGATTAACTCAAGATGGATCAAAGACCTAAATAAAAGAGCCAAGGAAATAAGACTCTTAAAAGGTAATGAAGGGAAGCATGTATGATATTTTGTTGTAGACAATGAGTTCGTAAACTTTACACCAAAGTGAGAGCAACAAAAGAAAAAATAAAAAATGGGACTTCCTCAAAATTAAAGCTTCACTGATCAAAGGAGTTTGTCAAGAAAATAAAAAGACAGCTTACTCAATGGGAGAAATTATTTTTAAACCACATATCTGATAAGGGTCTACTATCCAGCACCAATAAAGAAATCCTACAACTCAATATTAAAAAGACAAACAACCCAATTAAAAATGGACAAAACACCTGAAAAGACACTTTTTACAAAGAGGAACTACAAATGGCTAAAAAGCACTTGAAATGATGCTCAACAGCACTATCTACTAGCGAAATGCATAGCAAAACTAAAATGAGGTCTCATTTCCCATGTACTAGACTTGCTACTATTCATAAAAAAACCAAAGCCAACAGCAGTAAACTACAAGTGTTGGAGAAGATGTGGAGAAAGAGAAACACTCAAAACTACTGGTAAGAATGTGTTATGGTGCAGCCATTGTAGAGGACAGTTTCATTTTTTTCTTTTCCACCTTTTTTTTCTTATTCCTTTGTATTTTTTTAATGATTTTTTATTCATATTACATGTTTATTTTCCTATCTCTTGCACAGATCTTCTTCTATCTTTTAAAACTTATTATTACTATTTTTATTATTTTTCTCTTCTTATTTCTTTCCTTTTCTCTGGTCCTAATATTACTTTTTCCAAGGGAATGCAGACAACTGCAATGATGTAGAATAAGAGCAACTAAGTGACAAAAAAGGAAACTTTCCACCCACAAAGAAATGACCAAATTAAGCACAAGAGTAGAAAGAGAAGCTAACAAACTGAATAAGCCCATGAAGATGAACAGAAGCCTAGACATCAACAAAAACTTATAAGCCATACTAAGAAACAGGAAACATGGCCCAGTCTAATGAACAAACTGAAAAACAGGAAAAGATGCAGAACATAGAATAACTAATCAGAGATTTCCAAACAAATATCATGAATCAACTTAATGAACTGTGAAGGAAGAGATAAAAGATATTATTAAGAAGACACTGAAGGAACTTACTGAAGAAATTGTAAGCATACATATAAAGATAACAGATATGATGTTGATGAATGGCACAATAAAGAAATAAAAAATACCCTGGAAGAACATAACAGCAGATTTGAACAAGCAGAGGAAAGAATCGGTGATTTTGAAGACATTACATCTGAATCAGACAAATAGTAGAACAGATAGATAAAAAGATAGAAAAAATCCAGCATGGACTTAGGGATTTGAATGACAATACAAAATGCACAAACATATTCATTATAGGTATCCCAGAGGGAGAAGAGAAGGGAAACAGGACAGAAGGTGTGTTGGAGGCAGTAATGGCTGAAAATTTCTCAACCCTATTGAGGAACATGGAAATACATTTCCATGAAGCTCAGTGCACCCCAAAAAGTATAAATCCTAAGAGGCCTACCCAAGAAATATATTTTAAAAATTGTCCAATACTCAAGAAAAAAAGAATACTGAAGGCAGCAAAAGAAAAGACAACCATCACGTATAAAGGAAGCTGGATAAGATTAAGTGCTGATTTCTTATCTGAAATCATAGAGGCAATGAGGTAGTTGTATGACATAGTTAAGAGGCTAAAAGGAAAAATATCACCCAAGAATTCTCTATCCAGCAAAGCTGGCATTAAAATATGAAGGACAGTTCAAAATATCCACAGATAAACAGAAACTGAGAGTTTGTCAATAAGAAACCTGCCCTTCAGGAAATACTAAAAGGAGCTCTGTGGGTTGAAAGGAAAAAAGAGGAGAGAGAGGGTTGGAAGAGAGTGTAGGAAGAAAGATTACTGGAAAGAATAACTAAATATTAAAAATAGAAATAAAACAATATATGACACATATAAACCTAAAGAAAATATGGCTAATGTAAGTAATGCCTTGACAGTAATAACCTTGAATATTAATGGATTAAACTGTCCAAATAAAAGACACAGATTGGAAGAATGGTTAAGGAAATATAATCCATCTATATACAATGTACAATAAATTCCCCTTAGACCCACATATGCAAGGAGATTGAGAGGGAATGGTTGAAAAACAATTTTACATGCAAAAAAAAAAAGGCGGGGAGGGAGTAACTATAGTAATATAGGACAAAATTGGCTTTAAATGCAAAACCATTGTAAGAGTCAAAGATGGCCACTATATAGTATAAAATGGGTAATCTATCAAAAAGAAAGAACAATCATAAACATCCATGCACCTAACCTGGGCACCTAAAAATACATGAGGCAATCATTGGGAAAACTAAGTGGAGAAATAGATGCCTTTACAATTATAGTGGAAGACTTTAATCCACCATTATTACCATTAAAAGAAAATCTCAACAGAGGATCAATAAAGAAATAGAGACCTTGAATAATACGTTAGTGGCTCTAGAACGAATAGACATATAGAGAATATTACAGCCAAATACAATGGAAAAACATTCTTCTCAAGGGCCCATGGTTCATTATCCAAGATAGACCACATGCTAAGCCACAGAATAATTCTCAATGAATTCAGAAAGATTGAAATATTACAGATAAATTTCTCTGAAAAACAATGGAATGAAGCTGGAAATCAGTAAGGGGCAGAGAAGCAGATTAGGCACAAAGATATGGAAGTTCAACAACACTCTCTTAGATACTCTGTGGGTCAAGAAGGAAATTGCAAAAGAATTAGTAACTACCTTGAAACAAATGAAAATAAGAACACACCACATCAAAACCTATGGGATGTAGCAAAGGTAGTGCTGAGAGGGAAATTTATAGCCATAATGCCTATATTAAAAAAAGAAGGATGAGCTACAATGAAATATCTACCTGCACACCTGGAGAAATTAGAAAAAGAACAAACTAATCCCCAAACAAGTAGAAAGTAGGAAATAACAAAAATTAGAGCAGAATTAAATGAAATTGAAATCAAGAAAGCACTTGATAAAATTAACAAAACCAAAAGTTGTTTCTTTGAGAAGATCAATAAAATTAACAAATCCTTAGCTACACTAACAAAGAAAAACAGAGAGAAGATGCAAATATATAAAATAAGAAATTAGAAAGGGAATATCTCCACTGATCCCCCAGAAATAAAGAGTATACTTTGAAAAATTGTATGCCAACATGATGGATAACTTAGATGAAATGAACAAATTTCTATAAACACATAAGCAGCCTACATTGACAAAAGAAGAAATTGATGAACTCAACAGAACAATGATAGGTACTAAGATTGAATTAGTCATCAAAAACATCCTAACTAAGAAGATCCAAAGACCAAATGGCTTCACAGGTGAATTATGCCAATCATTCCAGAACAAACTCATACCAATCTTGCTTAAACTCTTCCAAAAAATAGAATTGGAGGGAACATTGCCTAACTCATTTTATGATGCCAACATCACTCTAATACCAAAGCCACACAAAGACATTACAAGAAAGAAAACTAGAGACCAATCTCTCTTACAAACCTAGATGCTAAAATACTCAACAAAATACTTTCTAATCATAATCAGCAACATATCAAATGAATTGTACACCATGACCAAGTGGGTTTCATCCTTGATATGCAAGGATGGTTCAACATAAGAAAATCTATCAATGTAATATACCACAAATACATAGATCAAAGAAAAAAAGTCATATGGTCATCTCTATTGATGCATAAAAAGTATTTGACAAAATACAGCACCCTTTCCTGAAAAAAACATTTCAAAAATAGGAATAGAAGGAAACTTCTTGAACATGATAAAGGGTGTATCTGAAAAACCCATAGCTAGCATCATATTCAATGGTGAAAGGCAAAAATCTTTCCCTGTAAAATATGGAACAAGACAAGAATGCCCACTGTTACCACTCTTATTTAACATTGTGTTAGAAGGCCTTGCTTGAGCACTTAGGCAAGAAGAAGATATAAAATGCATTCAAATTGGAAAGGAAGAAATAGAAATTTCATTATTTGCAGAAGACATGATCTTATGCATAGAAAGCCTTGAGAAATCCACAACAATGCTGGTAGAGCTTATGAGTTCAGTAAAGTGGCTGGATATAAGATCAAAATGCAAAAGTCAGTTAAATTTCTGTACACAAATAATGAATAATCTGAGGAGGAAATCAAGAAAAAAATTAAATTTACAAAAACAACTAAAAGAATCAAATACCTAGGAATAAATTTAACTAAAGATTTACAGGAATTGTATGCAGAAATCTATACAAAGTTGTTTAAGAAAATGAAGGAAGACCTAAATAAATGGAAGAATATTCCCTATTCATGGATAGGATGACTAAACGTCATTAAAATGTCTGTCCTACCCAAACTGATTTAAAGATTCAATGCAAACCCAATAAATATTACAACAGCATTTTTACTAAACAAGAAATGGGAACTATGAAATTTATTTTCGAGGGCAATGGGCCCCAAATAGCCAAAGACATAAAAAAAAAA
>JAQZBX010051184.1:0-19452 GCA_029593785.1 Cabassous unicinctus | reverse complement strand
GGATGCTGTGTTTTGTCAAATACTTTTTCTCCATCAATAGAGATGATCATGTGATTTTGTTTCTTTTGATCTATTAATATGGTGTATTACATTGATTGATTTTCTTATGTTGAAACTCCTTGCATAACAGGAACGAAACCCACTTGGTCATGGTGTATAATTCATTTGATGTGTTGTTGGATTTGATTAGCAAGTATTTTGTTGAGGATTTTAGCATCTAGGTTCATTAGAGAGAGTGGTCTATAGCTTTCCTTTCTATGGCATCTTTGTGTGGATTTGGTATTAGGGTGATATTCGCATCATAGAATGAGTTAGGCAATGTTCCCTCCACTTCTATTTTTTGGAAGAGTGTAGGCAGGATTGGTGTTAGTTCTTTCTAGAATGACTGGTAGAATTCCCCTGCAAAGCCATCTGTCCTGGGCTTTTCCTAGTTTGGAGCTTTTTGATGACTAATTCAATGTCATTGCTTGTGACTTTTCTGTTAAGTTCATCAATTTCTTCTTTCATCACTGTAGGTTGCTTGTGTGTTTCTAGAAAATTGTCCATATCATCTAAGTGATCCATCTTCTTGGCAAACAATTTTTCAAACTACCCTCTTATGATGCTCTTTATTTCTGTGGTATCAGTGGTGATATCACCTCTCTCATTTTTAATTTTATGTATTTGTATCTTCTTTCTCTTTCTTTGTTAGTCTACCTAAGGATTTGTCAGTTTTATTAATCTTCTCAAAGAACCAGCTTTTGGCTTTGTAAATTTATTTCTAGTGTTTTTTCATTCTCAATTTCATTTAGTTCTTTTCTAATCTTTGTTATTTCCTTCTTTCTGCTTGTTTAGTTTGTTTTGCCTTTTCTAGTCTCTCCAGGTATACAGTTAAGGCTGCAATTTTAGCTCTTTCTTCTTTTTTAATATAAGCATTTATGGCTATAAATTTCCCTCTCAGCACTGCTTTTGCTGCATCCCATAGATTTTGATATATGGTGCTATCATTTTCAGTCACTTCAAGGCAGTTACTGATTTCTTTTGCAATTTCCTCCTTGATGCACTGATTATCTAAGAGTGTGTTGTTTAACTTCCATATCTTTGTGCTTACTTTGGTTTTCTGCCCCTTATTAATTTCCAGCTTCATTCCATTGTGGTCAGAGAAATTACTTTGTATAATTTCAATATTTCTGAATTCATTGAGACTTGTTCTGTGACATAGCATGTGGCCTATAGTGAAAAAAGGTCATGTGCATGTGGGAAGAATGTATATCCAGCTATATCTGGGGAAAATGTTCTGTATATGTTTATCAGGTCTAGATCTACTAAGGTATTATTCAAGGTCTCCATTTCTTTATTGACCTTCTGTCAAGATGTTCTGTCTAATGATGATAATGGTGTATTAAATTTCCCCACTAAAATTTTAGAGGCATCTATTTCTCCACTTAGATATTCCAATGTTTACCTTACATATTTTGTGGCAATCTGGTTAGGTGCATAAATATTCATGATTGTCCTTTCTTCTTGATAGATAACCCCTTTTATTGATACATAGTGTCCTCCTTTGTCTCTTACAATAGTTTTGCATTTAAAGACTATTTTGTCCAATATCAGTATAGCTACTCCCACCTTTCTGTGCTTATTATTGGCATGTAAAATCATTTTGCAATTGTTCACTTGCAACCTCCTTGCATCCCTGGGTCTAAGGTGAGTTTCTTGTAGACAACATATAGATGGGTGATATTTCCTTGTCCATTCTGCCAATCTTTGTCTTTTGACCAAAGAGTTTAATCCATTAACATTCAATGTTATTACTGTCAAGGTAAAACTTACATTAGCCATATTTTCTTTAGGATCATGCATGTCATATTTTGTTTTTATTTCTATTTTTAGCTTTTTAGTTATTCTTGCTAATAATCTTCCTTTCTACACTCTCCTCCAACTGTCTCTCTCCTGATTTTTCCTTGTAACCTGCAGAACTCCCTTTAGTATTTCATGAAGGGCTGTTTTCTTGATGACAAACTCTCTTAATTTCTATTTTTCTGTGAATATTTTGAACTCTCCCTCATTTTTGAATGCCAGCTTTGTTGGATACAGAGTTCTTGGCTGTAAGCTTTTTTTTTTTTTTTAGCACCTTAACTATGTCATACCACTGCCTTCTCACCTTTATGGTTTCAGATGAGAAATCAGTGCTTAATCTTATTGAGCTTCCATTGTATGTAATGGATCTCTTTTATCTTGCTGCTTTCAGGATTCTCTTTGTCTTGAGTGTTTGACAATTTGATAAGCATGTGTCAAACAGGGGTAGGCCTGTTAGGATGGAGTGCACTGTGCTTCCTGGACATGTACATCCCTGTCCCTCAAAAGAGATGGGAAATTTTCAGCCAGTATTTCCTCCAACAGTTCTTCTGCTTCCTTTCCCTTCTCTTCTCTCCCTGGGATGCCTATAATGTGTACATTTGTGCATTTCATGTTATCATTCAATTCTATGAGTCCCTGCTGAATTTTCTTGTATCTTTTTTTCTATCCTCTCTACTATCTGTCTGATTTCAGATGTACTATCTTCAATGTCACTAATTCTTTCCTCTGCCTGTTCAAATCTGCTGTTATGTGTTTCCAGCATATTTTTTTCTTTCTTGCATTGTGCCATTCATCATTGTATTAGTCAGCCAAAGGGGTGCTGATGCAAAATACCAGAAATCCATTGGCTTTTTAAAAAGGTATTTATTTGGGTAGAAGCTTACAATTACCAGGCCTTAAAGCATAAGCTATTTCCCTTACCAACGTCTATTGTCATGTGTTGGGGCAAGATGTCTGCAGATGTCTGCCAAGAGTTCAGGCTTCTTGGGTTCCTTCTTCCAGGGGCTCTGTTTCTCTCTGGGTTCAGCTGCCTGCTGTGCTCTCTCCACAAGGCCAGCTATAGACTATCAGGCAAAGAGCTCTTTCTCTCTTCCCAGGGTCCTCTCTCCTTCTTCATGACCAAGCTCCTCTGTGTTCTTCTTCTGTATGTTCACTTCCCAGGCTCCAGCTCAAAAACTCAGCATCAAAACTCCAACTCACTCTTCTGCTCTGCTGTGTAGTTTTATACATCTTACTGATGTGGCCCAATCAAAGCCATAAACATAATTTAATCATGCCCAGGTACAAACCAGTTTACAAACATAATCCAAAATCTATTTTTGGAATTCATAAACAATGCAAACTGCCACAATCATCATCAGATCTGTTATCTTTTTATGTATGTTCATGATTTCTTATGTATGTTCCCCCATTGTCTTCTTAATATCCTTTATCTCTTCCTTCACTTGTTTAAGTTGATTCATGATATTTGTTTGGATATCATTGTACTGGTGTTCCACATTCTGCATCTCCTCCTGTTTTTAAGTTTTTTCTTTAGAATGTGCCATGTCTTCCTGTTTCTTAGCTGGCTTGTAATTTTTTTCTGGTATCTAGGCATTGGTTTATCTTGATGGGCTTATTCAGATGGTTAGCTTCTCTTTCTACTCTAGGGTTTTATTTTGTTTTGTTTTCTGTTAAGGTTCCTCTTTGATACATGGTTCTACTTATCCTATATTATTGCAGTTGTCCAAGTTTCTCTGAAAAAATATTAAGACTATAGAAAAGGAAAGTTACAAGAGGAGAAAAAGAATAATAGTAATAATAACAATAAAAAAGACAGGAAAGGAACCATAAAAGTGACAGGGGTACAAATAAGCAATATGAGTGAAAAATCATTAAAAATATAAATGCATAAGAATAGAAAAGGTGGAATAGAAAAATGAAGCAAGACGAAAAATAGAATAAAACAAAAGACCAGAGAGATAAGAAAAGAAGAAAAACATTGAAAGCCAAACAAGAGAAGGTAGAATGTAAGAATAGCAATGGAAGAGGGGAAAATAAAATTTAAAAAAAAATAAAGTAAGAAACTAAGGTGAAAAAGAAAGAAAAAGAAAAAAGAAACAAAGAAAGAGAAAAAAAATTCAACCCAGGGAAGCAGATGTGTCTTAAGTGGTTGAGCACCGAACTCCCATGTGGGAAGTCCCAGCTTTGTTTTCCAGTGCCTCCTGAAAAAAACCAAAAACAAACAACAAGCCAAACAAACAACTACTCAGGGAAGCTGATGTGGCTCAGTTGTCTGGGTCTTACTCCAAGTAGCCAGCCAAAGCTATCATCATTTTTCTCATCTCATCATAACTCATATTATTTTTAATTTAGCATTTCTATCAGTTTTATCTCATTCTTAGCTTTAGCTTTATTAGTATCGTGTCTCTTTTATTACATAGCTCTTTCTCTCTTTTGTGCATGTCCTTTCTTAAATCAATCTTATTCGAGAGCCACTTGAGCCACTACAAAAGTCTCTGTAGACACCTCCTCTGTTTCCTCCACACTTCCATTATTGAGAGTATTGTCAGAATCGTTTTCTGGGGTTCCTGTGAATTGACACAGCTAAGTGAATGATCTAGAATCAGAAAATTGTAGAACTTTATAATCATCTTGGATCTGTGGCTCAAGTAGTTATTAAGAGGCTTTTCCTAAGTAGGACAGGTAATTGGTATTATAACACAGAGTGGGCCCCAGACCTCCCAACTCCCAATCTAATGCACTGTGCTCTGCAATTTTGAAACAGAATTAGCCAGTGAGGTTTTGATCCTTTGGTCTCTGAGATATGAGGCTAGTCAATACCACTGGTGAACGATTGCTCTGGATTTGAAGATCTAGGAGACAAATCAGACCCTGTATTAGTACTCTGGTAGTTATCTGAAAATATATTAAATTAATCAATATAACATTGCTAACAAAACAAAATTCTCTTTCCCTTGGATGTTAATACTGCTTCTCAAGTTGAACATTATCAATCCATGAAAATTGGTACAAAACCTCTAATCATTCCATCTATGTAACAGGAAAAGGGAACATTAAACAGCTCAGAACACATGTTGAAAATTGAAATGGAAAACAATACCAAACTGAAAATTTAGTCTAACATTTTGTAAATAGCAGTTTCAAAATAAGCTTTGATCTATAAAAGTCCTTGTATCACCAAGCTATTGCTACAGTAATGCGTGTAACAAGCAACCAAAAAACCTCCAGTAGCATAAATAATCATTGATTCTCATGGGTCAGTAGGTCAGGTGGTGTTTTGGGCTTCCAGGTCTGCACCAAAGGGATTGTATATACCTTAGACCAGCAAGAGACGTGGGACCTGTTCTCATGGTGAGGTCAGAGGTCTAGAATGCAAGCAGGCACACCAGACCTCTTAAGAGCTATGCTCAGAACTGGTGCACTGTCATTTTTGTCTACAAGCCATTAACCAAAGCAAGTCATCTGACCAAGCTCAAAGCTGAGGATAAGGGAAGGACAATCCATTCACAATGAGACCATGACAAGATTGTGGATACAGGGAGTATGGAAGCATAGGCACCAGTCATTCAAACTGCTACTGATCAGATGCCAATAAGAAGAAGCAAAGGGAAAGAAATTGGAGCCATTCCTGAAAGTATAAATACTACTAAAGTATATTTTCTTGGTTCATATAAGCCCTTTTAAATAGCTCTGCTACTTGCCAATAAATGGCTTTGTGTGTTTGAATCTAGCAATTCTGAGATTTTATAGGAGACACAAGTCTCCAACCTGTGGTTATTTCCCTGATAGCTTTCCTGCAAAATGATCACCACCCAGAGGTTCCAGAACAGATGACCTTTGGCCATTGACTATTATGGTCCTGCTTTTTCAGTAAGACTTGTCACCACCCATTTCAGAAAACCTGGGTTAAAAACATGGCTGAATTGGAGATCTAAATTTCAGGTCTTTCCTTTGGGAATTCTGATAGTTTTAACTCTTAAACTAAAAGTACAATAATAACAACAGCAGCAGCAGCATTATAAGAGGGGGAGGGGCATAAGAGGAGTTTTACTCCAAGAAAACAGTGATTACATAAATACCTATCATCTTTTAAAAGGTCATTTCTTCTTTCTTTTTCACTTTTTAAACATAGTAATATGTATTATGCAGCCCTTCCCTAACCTAGTTTATAAAAGTATTCTATAATGGAAATGTATAGGGCATTTTTTGAGGAAGGAGATTTAGACTGGGGAAGAAAGGGAAGCAGCTGCTTTGGTAATATTCTTAAACAAAACTAAAACTGCATCATGGACCCAAGCCTTCTTTGTTTCATTTTAAAAATAAGTATTGTATTGCTTCTTGTATTTTGCTTTCCATCAGATAGGCATAAGGTGTTGTATAAGTTTGAAGTTTAGATAGCATTTCCTTTGTGATACCTCCTTTGAAATATTGCTTGTATTAAATTGAATGAAATCAATAAAAGGAAAAATGTCCCAAGCCTTTTATGCAATGGAGTTTCCAGTACAGGTCAATGATCCCTCTGCCACCTGCAACTGGCATTTTAAATGATCAGAAAAAATAGCTGTTAGTGATAGTTTTTCAAAGCCAGCTTGGCTGCAAACCATTGCACTGTCTCTATAGGAAAGTATATTAAGAGGATTAAATTAATTTTTAAAGGCTCTTTACCCTTTTGGTTTACTGGAAGAATTCATCACCTTAACATCATGTTTATTAAGTAACTCGATGTTTTATATATGATGTTTATAAAATTTTGTTGTGTAAGGCATTTATATTTGACTCACTCCAAGGCTGTATGAGACAACCAGTGTGGGAAGATATTATATTAATAAATAGGTTAAATTAAAACATTTACTGTGAGCCCTAATTTTAATAGTGAGAGATTTAGTCCTATACTGTATGCTATTTTGTCTATATAGAAAAAATAAATGAAAGCAATGCTTTTAATTCTACAAGCTGAGATTCATTATGGGTTTTCACATAAACCTGAGGTAAATCTCCAGAGAGCAGACATTATTTGTCTTGCAACAAAACCTTTCTTGATTTTTCAAGTTTAATTTAGCATCCCCTGCTCTTTGTGAAACTACGACTATTAAAATCTCCATTATCACTGTGCTTGGCGTCTGTCATATATCATAGATATGTATGTTTCTGCCTCATTTAACGCTCAGAAACCTGACAAGAATGATGGGGCAGGTAATACTGTACACATTTTATGGAAAAAGAAACTGAGGCTCAGAACATATAAATACTTTACAAGAAAATGTACAAAGAGTAATGATAGAGGTGAGATTTGAGTT
The DNA here is from genome assembly GCA_029593785.1 of Cabassous unicinctus. NCBI lineage: Eukaryota > Metazoa > Chordata > Mammalia > Cingulata > Chlamyphoridae > Cabassous > Cabassous unicinctus. Next base: position 12,313 of record JAQZBX010051184.1, on the reverse strand, counting down.
GAAGTCTTGCAACTGAAGCCCAAAACATTTCTGGTTAGCCCACTGATAGTATCGTCCCTGATGACTGCCTTGTCCTCTATAGCCCCAAGTGCAAAGATTTCCACTAAATAGGTGTAAAAGATGTTTACTGAATTGAAATGGAGTTCAGTCATCCAGCACCCCAGAAACGTCTACATTTTCCAGTACTAGAGGCATGACTATAGACAAAGGCAGAATACTCCAGCAAAGCACTCAGATGCATCCTCTGAAATAAACAGCCTCTTTTTTTTTTTTTGACATCCACCTTCTAAATGGCTCTAATTCTAAGGCCTTATCAATTAGCTGTTCAACCTTTCATTCAACAAAAAGCAGGAAAAATACACTGGGAGATGGCTCTTTCCTATAGACCTCTGTACTCTGGGGTGGAAGAAAAGGCCGAAGGTAGTGAGGGGCACCAGGGAGACTTGGAAAAATAGAAAAAAATATTTTTTTCTGGTTAGGAAACTGCTTTTCCTGATAATTGACTTTAAAAGGCCCGATAAAAGAAGAACAGTTATAAATTGCACCATGACTATAAAGCATCAAAATTGTTTCTCATTCCATTCCCAAGTACAAAGACTAAGCCATGTTGTCCCTGATGACTTAGCTTTGCAGTCCAGTTTATTCAGCAGATGACAAACTTTATCAAACCTTACAATTTTTACATGACTAATATCTAATGGGCATATTTTCTATCCATTAAGAATATGTTTCTCAATTGCTGTGTAATGTTAATTAATTATGAATTCTTCAATTAAAAAAAATTTTTTAAATATGGCACACTATTGAGAAGATACCAAAAAAACAGGGAAAAAAACTTCCTAAGAAGTCCATTATGGACAGCAAGGCTTTCTGGGTCAAATGATTTCATTAGGAAAGTTTTTCTAATTCATTTATAGATTGCTAAAGTAGAGGACATCTCAGTGACCTCTAGACTTAAAACACTCTGTAGTGCATGGTCATTTGTTACTTTTCGAGAAAATATTTCCCAAGAAAGAGATAGCCTGCTTTGTTTGGTTTTACACACAAAAAAACGGATGACAACTCATGACCTATAGGATAGTGAAATGCAATTAGTAAAAACAATAAGAAGTTAGAAATGGATTATATCCTTGCAAAAGACATAAGGGAAAAATTGCATGTGTATTTCATATATGCTAATACAGAGTGTGGGTTAATAATGTCTTATCATGGTTAAACATATACATACAGAGTGGGAAATGTGATTTCTTTGTTGTTCAGAGAGACAGAGATCAAAAGGAGGACAATTATCCATTGAGTTCATTCATTCAATAATTTTTGAATGAGCATATACTAGGTGCTGAGCATGACAGATACGAGGAGGAGAATCTACAACTTCAATAACATTAGCAAATTGACTTCCTCTTTCAGCTAAGTAATTTTAAACAGCGCAAAGGGCTGATAGATTGGAAAACGTAGAGTTTATTTTCTTAATAGAATAGAAGTGTGAGAGTCTGCCTTCACCAAAGGCTCCCTAAAGGCTCGGAAATTGAAATTTGTTGTTCACAGTGTGAAATAAAAACAACAGTATTTGCATCTTGTTTCCACTGGGGGATTAAAGCATAGTGGCCTTTAGCTATATTTCAGGCAACAATGTTGCTTTGCCTTTCAACCATTTAAAATATTGAATATTACTACTTTGCAATTAGGAGGTTATACAACATGGAGACAATGTTAGCCTTAGTACATTTAAGCAAATTTCTAATTCTGCATAACTAGCATGAATTTACTTCATTAACTAGCAGTTCCTTTTCCCATGCCTTCAATTAATACTGGTGTCATTTTAAATGCTATCAGTTAAGACAAGATAGGATAAGAAAACATCATTGCCAGGCAAACATTCCTCAAACACAGCTGATTTATCTCTTTGGCAATTCATTAAAATGCAAAATATATTGAAATTGATTTTCAGTACTTTCAGGCAGGAATCTCTGTAATAATGTTAATTTACAAATTTCGTCTTTTTTTTTTTTAAGACTTTGTGCTGCAGTCACCACGTTCAGCAGGAGGCTAATTGTATTGTGCAGACAGAAAATGAACAGCGAACATTTATTTCTCATATCTTTCTGAGAAACCTAAGACTCAGGAAGATATTTGTGCTGTAACAGGCATAGTCAATATCCTTCACTCCCTTTAGTTGCTATATATCACCAGCAACCTCCCAGCCTGTCCTCCTGTAGCAATTAACCTGCCAGAGTGCTCTCCTGTCAGGCTCAGTAATAATAAACTCCCCCCAACCCCACCTTTCCCTGGGGGAGACAGTGCTATAGATTCTGGCTCTGCAAATTCTATAGAGGCTGAATTATTCAGAATCAGCATGATTAAGAAGATGACATGGTATTATTTAAAAAGACATACCCCCCACCCTCCCTCCTACCCCAACAACTGGGGGTTGGTTTAATGCAGTGGAGGCAACTAAGCTGTCCCTTTTTGGTGCAAAGTACTAAAATAGGAATTCTTGAAATATATTTACAATAGTTTGTCAATTTCTAAGTTTATGAATAAAAGTGTAAATACCAGGAGCGAAGTGTCAGAGTCAAAATGTATAGCTCTAGGAACTGGCTAAAAATATTTTCACCCAAAAGAGACAAAGGGAGGAGGTTCATTTTGAGTAATTAGTTATGTTTCAATTGTTATTCTTAAAAGCAAAGCAATGCACACCCAAAAAAATCCACATGTTTGGTTTTTTGGGTCAGTTTCAAGTGGACCAAATTGTGATGAATTATAAATTTAAAATCTGGATACACAATCTGTCAGATAACAAGTTGTTAGACTCTGGAAATAGCATGTCCCTAACAATAAACCTTGTCTTTATGAGGATGGTAGTCTTATAAATGTCATAATGTATTGCAAATGAACCAGATGTTTGCATTCTACAGTAGTACATGAATGGGAAAAGAGCAAGCCAGGAAATAAAAGGAGATTGAGGGAAATTCACCAGTACCAAGTCATGGAAAAAAAAACAAAAGCCCAAGGAACTAAATTTTTACTCCTTAAATCCAATTTACCCTTCCTGGTGACTTTTTGGGGGAAGTGTGGCTTTTGAAATCAATTGTATTATTCCACTTTAAGATGTCTTCCAGTATATTCAATAGACCCATCAGAGTTATACGTTCCTTTCACAGTCTCAAACTGCCCTCACCATATGAGATTGGTTACTGTGTGAGGACTTTCAGAGAAAGATTTGAATGCAATTTCAAAGGCCAGACAGAGCCGCTTTCAAAATACTGCAAACTTAGGAAAACAGAGGTAGTGGCCCAGGAGCAGTGAGAGACTGGCTTTTTGTTTCCCAATTCACTGCAAGCTAAAGCACTTTTGTTTCCAACCTGGTGAAATCGTGGCAACATGGCATTACTAATTTAGTGGCCTCTCCCACCCAAAGGTCAGCAAAATGGCAATTATCTGTAACTGCATTATTACCAGCATCATCCACATTAGCCCATGGAGACCAGGGATTTCTTTTCAGAGCAGAAACTTTGCTCTTCTGTGTATGTTTAAATCAAAGTCTACCCATGAGATTTCAACAAATGGCTGGGCCACTCACTGATGCCTGTTAGCAGATTTCCATTTTCTACACATCAGGTATGAATCGTACATGTTGTTATGCAAAGATCTTATTTCAAATTTCATGTCCTCTTTTCTCAGTCAGAACTAAAACCAGCAAAGGGATGCAGAGAAGGGTACAATTCGACTTTACAAATTAAGCATGTTGCTTTATGGAGCATTACAGCTATTCTATTAAAAAATCCAATCCAGAAGAAAACATTACCACTTGTTATTTTTGCATTTTCAGATAAGGCACCTCACCCATGGCTGCAGGTCTCTTATTTCTATAATATTCACAGAGTAGTAGCTTTTAATTAAACTACCCACAATTCTATGTAACTTAAAGAATGTATTTTGCTACTATAGGAACCCATAGTCAAAAAAATTTCTATAGTTTAAATTTATTTTTGAAGTCTGGATAATTTATTATAGATGATGTCATGAACAGTGCCATCCTATAAAGAAGATAATGAAGTTTCCTGTCTCAAGAGGAGTGCAGATTATATCGGTTCATGAGGCTCTGACTTTTGCAGATATAATATTCAGATATCTGACTCTGTCAGAAACTGTTGAAGCTCCGTGATATATAACTTCCTGTCATTTTTCTAAGGTCTCATTTTAATCACATGCATGGTATATTGGAAATATAGAGGTATGCCACAAAGCTACTGATTCTACCAAATTGACTTTGAGTTTTCTTCAAGTATAATGCCTTGACATCCCTGACACTTCAGTCTCCTGATTTTCCCTAAGGGCAGCATTTTCTTAGTCTCCTTTTCTGCTTCTCTTCTTCTTCCCATGCTCTAAATATTGAGATTCAAGCCTCTTCTCTTCTCACTCTTCACACTCTCCCTGTCATCTTATACATTCTTAGGACTTCAAGTTCTTCGTACACTTTAACTCCCAAATCAAAATCATCCATTCAGATCTTGCTCCTGAAATTCAGAAGCATGTACCAAACTGCCCCCTAGCACACTGGTTATTCTACTGGGATTTAAATAAAACCTATCCCAGACAAAATTCATAATAATAGTTCCCATAATATTTAATATGCATTAGATGTTTATGGTTATAATATTTACAAAAGCTTTTAACAAGTGGGACACTAACATATACCTAACTTTACAGATGAAGAAAATGAACTTTGAAAAGGTGTGACTATCCAAGGTCATGTGGTCAAAAACAGCCATGGTTTAGACCTACATCTGTGTTCTGAATCACTATACGGGTGCTGCCCAGCTCCATTTCCTCTTTCGCCTACTTAATTCACCTTGCTGGCTTTTTTCTGTTTCAACCGTACAATTACATCTTCAGAAATACCCTTCTTCACCCTAGACAGTAGCTTGAGTCTCCAGGACTAGAGTCCTGCAATTACAAAATACTTTTGTGTTTTTAGATAGCCTGTGATCCTTTATTTGATTTTTAATCTTCTCAATAGCCTGGGAGTGGCAGGGGAGGATTATTGGTGCAAGGTGTCGATGATGGGGCATGTGTGGGGAGGGGTACACCTGGGGCATGCCTTTAAAGCATATGAATATGTTCAAAATGTTCATGGCGCATTTTCTAGGTGGGTGGAGACCCACACAATAATGGAAAGAATACTGGAATCCCATCCTGGGAGCCCTGCTACATTCTCTAATAGATTGGCAAGAATCTCCTGAGTACATGGGCAGTGACTAGTGAAGGAAGACAGACCATTACACCAGGCCCTTGATAATGACGATTGTGCTTATCCTTTTCTTGTGATGTTGAAACTTAGCCTAGTATTATATATTGCCTAAGAGTTACCTCCTGAAATGCTCCTTGTTGTTCAAATGTGGCCTTTCTCTAAGCCAAACTCAGCATATAAATGGAATACCTGCCCTTCAGCATAGGACATGACTTCTGGGGATGAACCATCCTGGCAGCAAGAGATTATTACCATGTGCCAACTAGCAGTGCATCTGGAAAAAAAACTTGATCAAAAAGGGGAAATATTAAATACAAATGAGTTTTCATGGCTAAGAGATTTCAAAGTGAGTCGGAAGGTCATTCCGACGGTTAGGCTTATGCACATCTCAGCAGGATCTCATTGACTGCCACAGTAAACAGTATCTCAAACAGTGGGGCTCCTCAGGGCTCTAGAGACATCTAGACACTATAAGCAAGGCAGACAAGCTCAGAAATTTGGCTCCTTCTCAGTGGGCCTTACTTTGGAATTTATGCTCCCCAGTGTAACAGAGTTAGACCCATTTATAGTTTCACTATACATGGCTATTCTGCCCCTTTTATTTGAACCTATAATTAGCACTATACTTGTTAAATATATGTCCCAGAGACAAATCTTTGGTCTATTCACGTGCTGGTTGAGCCTGAATCTCAGCTGAGTTGCCACACCTACTCTTTAGTTCATTGGACTCACTCAGGACAACTAACAAGGAGATGATGATAGACAACACCCATCCCAAGGAACAGAGAGTGTCTGCAATTTCAAGTAAGACAGTTCCATCAATCTGCCCCATGGGATCTAAGCCCCTCTCAATTAGTAGCAGAGGGGGCATCAGCATCCCCAAATCCTCAAGATTGGAGAATGAACAATGGACAAAAGTAAATTTATTATTATTCTATTATAGACATTATTATTCTAGCAATGGAAAAATGTTATCATTAATATAAAGGTATTGGCCACCAGAGGTTATGAAGGGAGGAAGAAGGAAAAATAGATGTAATATGGGAGCATTTGGGGGACATTGGAATTGTCCTGCATGACACTGTAATGACGGATACAGGCCACTATACATTTTGTCATAACCTATAAAATTAGGCTAGCCAGAGTGTAAAGTATAATTTAAACTATAATCCATAGTAGCAATGCTTCAATATGTGTTCATCAATTGTAACAAATGTACCACACTAGTGAAAGATGTTGTTAATGTGGGAAAGTGTAGAAGGAGGAGGGGGTCGGGCATATGGGAATCCCCTTTATTTTTTATGTGACATTTAGGTAATCTAAAGTTCCTTAAAAAAAAAAAGCCTGGGACATGCATAATGCAGAGATCACTTCCATTTTAAAGTGAGGAAGATAAAATCTAATAAATCGATGAAAGGGATAATAATCTAGAATGAGGGAACCGGAAGTATGAAGACCCTTATGGGGAAGAAACTAAAATAAAAGCGGCATTCTTGAGTATTTGAATGATATTTTCTTTAAAGTTAGAGCACAAAATAGAAGTACAGAAGGGCAAGAACAGTCTGGAAAGGTAGACAGAAGCTAGGTCATATGGGATTTCATATGTTAAAGATTTTGAAATGTATTCTAGGGACAAAAGAAGAAATTTTAAGCAAGGAGAAATGAAAACTCAAAGTTTATTTATTTGCTTAATTCTTAGTCACTGATGAGCAAAGCTGACCTTGGAGATGGCAGGTTCAAACCTTTTGTCCAATGTATGGGGGATACTGATAAAGAAGGGCACAAGAAATACCACAAGCCATAAAGATCTTATTTATGCATTAAAAGGTCAATATTCCGGGGTACCCTGGGTAAGAAATTTAGAGAATAAGATATTTTTAGAGACTATGAAATATTTTGCAATTATTAAAATAAGTTATTGAATTCCCAATTAACCCCCATGGAGCATTTGGATGATGTAAGGCATTCAGAATCCAATGAATCAAAACCAGTGTTCATAATAACTTTATTCACAATAGCCAAATGGTGGAAGAAACCCAACTGACCATCAACAGATGAATGAATTAAAAAATGGGATATACACACAATGGAATATTATTCATCTGTAAAAAGGAATGAAATTCTGATACATGTTACAACATGGATGAACCATATATATATATAAAGACAAGTATTATATGATCTCACTTGTATGAAATACCTGGAAGACGCAAATGTCAAACAAAGATTACAGGTTACTAGGGACTGGGATGCGGGAGGGGAAGAAGGAATTATTGCTTAGTATGTACAGAGTTTCTATTTGAGGTGATAAAAAAGTTGGGGTAAGGCATATTATGATGGTAGTGCAATATTGTGAATGCAATTAATATTACTGAATTTTATACTTGAAAGTGGTTAAAATGGGAAATTTTGTGTTGTATATATCTTACTACAATAAAAAGTTAAAAAAAAAGAAAACACCACACAACAATTCTCATTAAGAGCCAACTATGTGCAAGGCACTGTATTGTGATAGGTACTGTGGGGATGCATATGTGATAAATCACTTCTGTCTCAAGAAATTTATAGTCATAATAATGGTGGAGAAGACATGCCACAAATCCCATGCCAGGCTTATAATTAACACAGTACACAAAATTAATATTAAAAAGGAAGGTAATCTCCATTTTCCTGGTTTTGGTCTCCTTGGGCCCAAAGACAATGCTAATTACATTTTCCTTAAATATTTCATCACCCTAAAGATGCCCCGTCTGATTTCAAGAACCTCAGCATTCCTGTGGAGTTTTCAGCTAAGTTGTATCCTATATTTTTGAGACTTCACTCCTCCTACCCTGAGCTCATCCATTTATTTATTCCAGGGAGCTGTTCCAACCCCAATCACAACAATGTGGTACTGGCATGGAGCTAGGGAAATAAATCAATGGAACAGAGTTGAAAGTCCAGAAATGGGCTCATATATCTATGGCCAGTTGATTTTTGACAAGGGTGTTAAGTACATGTAGTGGGGAGAGAAGAGTCTCTTCAACAAAAGGTGTTGGGAAAAACTGAATGTCTACATGCAGAAGAATGAAGTTAGACCCCTTACCTCATACCATATACAAAAATCAACTTAAAATGGATTGAGAAGGGAGTGGATGTAGCTCAGTGGTTGAGCATCTGCCTCCCATGTATGAGGTCCCAGGTTCAATCCCCAGTACCTCCTTAAAAAAATGGATTGAGGACCTAAATATGAGCTAAAGCTATAAAACTCTTAGAAAATTAACATAATGGAAAATCTTCATGACCTGGTATTCAGGAGTGGATTCTTAGGTGTGACACAAAAAACAAAAGCAAGAAAAGATATAATAGATAAATTTGATTTCATCAAAATTAAAAATTTTGTACATCAAAGAAAATTATTAACAAAGTGAAAAGGCAACCTCCACCTAAGAATGGAAGAAAATAGTTGCAGCCATATACCAGATAAGAGTTTAATATCTAGAATACAGAAAGAATTTTTACAGTGCAACAACAAAAAGACAATCCAATTTATAAATGGACAAGTACTTGAATAGTCATTTCTCCAAAGAAGAAATGCAAATGGCCAATAAACACATGAAAAGATGCTCAATAGTATTAGTCTTTAGGCAAATGCAAATTAAAACCACAATGAGATAACACTTCTTATCCACAAGGAAGGCTATTATTAAAATTGGAAAATAACGTGTGTTCTAGAGGATGCAGAGAAATTGAAACTCTAGTGCATTGTTAGTGGGAATATAAATTGGTGCAGCCACTATGGGAAGCAATAATGTGGTTTCCCTAAAAGATAAATATAGAATGACCACTTGACCCAGCAGTCCCATTTCTAGGTGAAAAAAAGAGTTGCTAACAGATACTTGTACACCAATGTTTGCAGCAGCATTATTCACAATAGCCAAAAGCAGGGAACAACCCAAGAGCCCATCAACAAATAATGGATAAACAAAGCATGGTACTTAAACCCAGTGGAATATTATTTGGCTGTAAGAAAAAATGAAGAACTTAAAAACATGGAATAAATTAAAGACATTATGCTCAGTGAAATAACCAAGACACCTAAGCCCAAGTATAATATCCATTATAAGAGATGACTAGCAATAGCAAATTTACAGAGAGGGAAAGTAGATTAGCGGTTACCAGGAGTGAGGAGGTATAGAGAGGGATGATGGGGGAGTATTTGTAAAAATAAGAAGAAAAAAACAAAAGAAAAATACCAACTGCTTAGGAACCTTAATATCCCTCTTTGCCTTGTAACCTCCTGAAAATCACAGGTTCTGGGGATTAGGTCACAGACACCTCTGAAGCACCATAATTTTGCTGACAGAAGTACTCCATAAATATTAGCTACTTATTAGTATTTTAAGTGGTGTGAGAATTTAAAGGCAACACAAACTCATTGGCTATGAAATGATTAACTTTGAATTAATAAAACCTTCCTACTATTTTACAGCTGTCTTGCCCCTACTTCATTCAACAGCAACATTAACTATTTTCATACTCATATGGAGCGAGTTATTTCTATAACACTTAATTGAATTGCATAATTGCATAATTACAAGGATGATTGTACCTGGCATAAAGGTATGGGGAGAAATACAACTGACCCTTGGTAAACATAACTCAGCTGGTAAAGCACAAGAGTTTGGCTCTATAGAGGGAGGCTAGCTGGTCATTTACACACAGTAAGCTGTGAACACCCATGGGTGCTTTGCAGAGGGAATGGAGAGTGTCCATTAATATGGTAAATTGGTTGAGTAGAAGTTTTTCAAGATAGCTTCTCCTCCCCCACAAACAGTATAATCCAGGCTCTGCAGTAGGCTGGAGTTCAAATATCTCCTCACTTATGACTTACAGGATGGTATGACTTTAAGCAAACTAATATCTAAGAAGTTCTGTGCTCTCCACTGTCATAAGAGGATTAAATTACTACCTACCTTAAAGCATAGTGGTAAATACTATAGTAGGTCTTCCAGGTGAAAGTCTTCATTGGGTAACTATTCTGTCAATTACGATGTATTGTATACTGTTTCCATTATTTCTCTGAGTAAATTCTTGGACATGAATTGCTGAACCTAACTGTTTGCCAATTTCTCAATTTGATATATAATTGTTAAGAAAATTCTTTCCAGATATATACACCAATTTCATTCCTAACCATAACTCAATTTGATATATAACTGTTTACCAAAATGCCCATTTCCTTAACAAAATTGCTGAAATTTCTTATCACTTAACACATTGCAATGGAGTTGCCAAAAACAATTAAAAAAATAAATTGTATCTACAGTTGTTCTTTTCATTGCACTGCTGTAATTATTGCTGTTGTGTTGAATGGCCCCTTTGATGCCATCTTTTTGTGAACTTCTTGTTAATTTCCTGATCTCATTTTAATTTGAATGTTTCGCTTTTTCCTTGGTTTATAAGAACTCCAAATATTAAGACCTTTGTCTTATATGCATCCCTTAATTTTTTCTTATTCATATTTTCTCTTTCTATTTTATCTAGGTGCCCTAAAGGTATCTGTCTTAGTTTCCTGGCTGCTAAAACAAATACCATACAATGGGTTGGCTTAAACCATGGTAATTTATTGGCTCAGTTTTGAGCCAAGGAGTAGTCCAAAATTGATGTGTCAGCAAGGCCATGCTTTCTTCCTGGAGGCCGTGGTGTTCTGGGGCTGGCGCCAGGCTCCTTGGTCCTTGACTTTTCCTTCACATGGCAGTGCACATGGTGGCATCTTCTCCTTTCTCCTCCAGGTTCCCTTGACTTGTTTCTGGCTGCTTCCTGTGGCTTCTCTGTCCATTTGATTTTCATTCCGCTAATAACAGACTCCAGAATGTGGATTAAGCCCAGCCTGATTTGGGTGGGCCTCATCTTAACTGAGGTGACATCTTTAAGAAATCCACACCAACCAGAATGTAGGCCAAGACCAAGAACACACCCAAACAATAATTCAATCCACTGAGATGTCTTGGAAAACAATTCCCACATTTCCTCTGGCCTCTGGGAGAATTGTCAACTTTAAAATACCATCTACCCAAAATTTCCTTTGGCTTGTAAATTTCCCAATAATATCATCATATACAATTCAGTCTTCATCAAAGAGTTCATCTGAAATAAATATTCCACATTTTAAGAAACTGCAACTATTTTCAGAAAATTTTTTCTTCTTTACATTCTGCTCACACCTTAGGTACCAAACCAACTTGCATTTGTGATCCCCGACTTGCTTTCACCAATCAATTTCTATTCTTTTTAAATTGCATATTTCACTAGTCTTGCCTTTATTTAGCAACTGTTACCTTAAAGTTTGTTATTATAGCACCTCTGTCTGTTAAAATAAAGTCAACATCATTCCCATCACCTCCATGCTTCTAATCCCCCTCCTCACAGACCCCTCACTGAATGAAAAGCAACATGGTTTTTTTTTTTGTTGGAAGCTTTGAATGAATAATTCATTGGGAAAAATCTTCCGTGTTGTGCATGTTCAGAAGGCAGTGCATTTGCCCTGTCAGTCACAACGGATCAGGTAGTACTAACGGCTGTTCAGTGTGTGCTTGGAGTGTACTGCTGATGGCAGCCTGCTGAGATTATCAGCTGTGTGCAGCCTGACCATCCTTCCTTGTCTTTTGTTACAGGAAGATTAAGATTTGGTGTCTTATTCTGTTGTTGCCTTAGACTCTATTCCACCTTGCGGTTTCACGCTTTCTTTTACGTTACCGACAGATTCTTGTCCTCATCTCTGCAAACCCTGTGAGATCCTGACCTATAGCATTGTACTCTTGGAGAAGCATGATATAGAGAGGAGAGAGTGTCGCTTTCATATCACAAGCCCTTGGATTTGCGGTCCACATCAACCACTTATCGACCCGGTAGACAAGTGTTCTTCAGACAAGTTGCAGAACATCGACAAGCCTCATTTCCCTTGTCTGGAATATGGAAGTGGTTATTACCACATGGCCATTTGTTTGTGTCGGTGGGTGGGTGTGTGGATTCATTAAGGACATTTTTTATGGGAGCACCCCAACACTATGCCTGGAG
>JAQZBX010051183.1:0-19454 GCA_029593785.1 Cabassous unicinctus | reverse complement strand
CCCCCTCTCACTTGGAGGTGGAGTGGACAGCACCATCCCAGACTCCTCAGGATTGGGGAGAGGTATGGACTAGAGTGGACTTACTGGTATTCTGCTGTAGACATATTGTGATTCAAGCAATGGAAGAAATTACAACATTGAGGTGGAGCCAGTGGCCACTGGATGCTTTCAGGGCAGGGAGAGGGAAAAGCAGTTGTAATACAGGGGCTTTTTCGGGACTTGGGAATTATCCTGAGTGACATTACAACGACAGATACAGGCCATTTTATATCAGCATATAACATGCAGAACTGTGTGGGAGAGAGTGTGGTCTACAATGTGAACTATGGTCCATGCTTAGTGGCAAAGCCCCAGGATGGATATATCCTTTGCAGGTGATGTGCCACACTAATGAAAGATGTTTATGTAGGAGGTTATGGGAGGTGTGGGAGGTGGGGAACATGGGAATCCCTGTAATTTTTGTGTAACATTTATATAATCTAAGCATCTTTTAAAATACAAAAAAAATAAACAAACAAAAAGTATACTAAATAAAAAATAATAATAATAAATAATAAATATCCTGCATGTGTGGGGAAAGAACCTGGGTTTCTAACTGAATTCTATAAAAGGAATAAAAACTCATTATCAAAGCAAGCCATTTTCACTATTGAAGGGAATATAAGATGACTATCAATACACATCTATGGATCAATACACAAATTGTCTCTGTAACTTTGATACTCAGATTTAGTTGGGCTATACTTTGAAAAGAATCATGGACTATGATCATAGACACAAATCTTTCCACTTAATCATTACACCATTAATCCCAGCCATGGCCATTAGTGTAGAGGTAGAGGAGTAGCAGTGAGAATCATCCAGATCCTTGCTACTCAATGTAGGCCATAGACCAGGAACATCAATATTACCTAAAATCTTATTGAAATACTGAGTCTCAAGTCCCATCCCAGACTCACTGCATCAAAATCTGCAATTTAACAAATTTTTTCAGTGATTTGTATGTACATTAAAGGTAGAGAAGCACTGAGCTGCAGCAATGGTTTTCAAGCATGTCTACACATTAGACTCCCCCGTGGGGCTTCTAAAAATCCCAAAGCCCAGGCTATATCCCAGAAAGTCTGGAAATGGGACCTAGGTATCAGTACTTTTATGGTTCTGTAGGTGATTCCAATGTCAGCCAACGCTGGGAACCATGAGAATAGCTAGGGGACTGAACATATTATTGCTTTGAGGGTAGGAAAAGAACAGTCATTATCAAGTGGAAACAGGTTCCTCAGAACTAGAGGATTTATTAGAAGTGTTAAAAAGGGCAGCTTGGCATATATTAAAAGGATGACTTTATAGAACCATTTCATTATTTGAGGGATAGGATAGCATCCCATCTCAAGCTAGGTGACCTGCTTGGTTTCTTTAGTCTTTTCCTTTTGAATAAACCTTATAATTTAGCTGATTCCATATTCTCTCTGAGATGCCACCTAGTCTTAACAAAGCTTTCTGAAAAGGCTCTCTTGTAGTATAATGATTTATTACCCATCTTTTTTTAATGGCATGTGAGTTTTGGTAGGGTTAGCAAAGTTTTCAAGTGTTTGTTAGATTAACCATCATTGAGGCCTCCTGCCTTTACCTTAGAATCAAACCTGGGAACACAGACAGGCAAATGCCATTTGAAAATCCTTTTCTGTCCCTGGATCAGTGAAGAACCCATCAGATTAATTCCCAGAGGACAAGTGCAAGGACTGGCATAAGTAATAAAAGGAAAAGACATTATTCCAAAGCTAATATGATATCACCTTACCAAGGTCCCAGAAATCATCACTCAGTTCACTGATTTGGTACCCCCTCATTAATAATATCGGTGAAATTCTGCCTTATTGCTTAACATTTAAATTATGCCTTTAAAAGGCTACAAAAAGGAACTGAACCTGCCTAATGAAATAAAATGCACAGGCTACTAACTAGTTATCTAAAAGCAAACAAATGTATAGACTTAAGTTCAGATAAAGCTCTAGTGGGTTCTGGTACTTACTGATTCTCCGAAAGAAGGGAGAAGTCTGTGTCGAAGTCTGGCCAGCTTTGCATTGGGTCCTCTTCTTCCTACCTGTTGCTAATTATACCTCATTTTCGGACCTCTACATTTCATTTTGGTGTCTTAGATTCCTGGAACTAGAATTTATCTCCTAATTGCAGAGTTCTAAGTTTCAGATTGCCATTGTTCTTCACAACCCATCTACTATATTTCTATTGCTCTTGCTATTTCTGTGCTTAATTGCTAATTTCACAGATCTGTGGAATCCTGGAAGTGCAATTCTCCTCCAGTGTAATTGCCTTCTGCAAAAATTGCCTCCCACAAAGCTCCTTCTGCAAAAATTGCGTTCTGTTTGGTACTACCTGTGAATGTCTGTGGATGCCTTTTCAGCTCTACAGAGAGGCCTTTTACAGACCTCCTTGGCTTTAGACAAGAAGAAGATAGCTCCCTGATTGGAATACCCCCTTTAATTAGGAGCCTTGTTAGTATGGTAATTTCAGGTGTCCCATTATCTGACATCCCTCTTGGGTATAGCAATTGATGTTAAAAGTGATCTGATTGGTATCGCTTTTGTCTTTTTAATATTTCATGTTCAGTTAAAAAACATTACATCTATTAAAAAGTTCCTGGATATTTAAATATTATTTGACTACAAATAGTACAATACACAAATACGCTTTTCAACATACAATTCTGCACAAATGATTTACCTTCTAAACATGAACAAACGGCCCTACTGTGTGTGAAGTGGTATACTAGATTCAGGGAAGAATGAAAAGATTCAGAATAAGTGTGCCCTGCTCTCCCGAAGCCCTTGAGTAAGGAAAACACAAATAACCATTATCCCAAACCAAATGCAATTGGTACTCCAAAGGAACAAACAAAAAAGCTGTAAGTGGGCGAGCAGAATGTGGCTCAAATGGTTGGACATCCATCTCCCATATGGAGGGATCTGGGTTCAATCCCCGGGGCCTCCCAGTAAAAATAAAGAAAAATATACAATGTGCGTGGGCCACCAGGCCCCATGCGCAGATACCCTGTCAGGCCCCACCGAGCCATGCAGTGAAATGATGACATAACAGGAGAGTGACACAAGGGAGAGCCAAGACGAGACAGGCCAAAAAACCTGGAACTAAGGTGGCACAGGCGGTAGGACACCTCTCTCCCACATGGGAGGTTCCCAGGATTGAATCCCAGTGAAGATAGGAGGAGAAGAATGAGAAGAGAGGGCAGGAAACAGACAGCGAATTGCCCAGCAAATGGACACAAAAACAGCAAAAACTGGGGGTGGGGGGTGTAGGTAAAAGTGGATAAAAATAAATAAATAAATTTTTAAAAGCGCTAAGTGCTGCTGACAGAGAAGGGTGTTTCAGCGAGAGCTTCAGGAAAGAGATGGCCATGTTTGAGGTGGACCTGAAAGATGGTTAAGTTTTCAACAGGTAGTTCTCAGGATGAATGGAAGCAGAGTTAAAGATACTTGTCTTTCAGAACATGGAAACAGCCATCACTTCCTTCACCCAGTACCCCTGTGTGATCTAGTAGCTAGGTGCGATGTGCTTGGTAATAATATATAATAACAAATGCTCTTGGTCCCCTTTGACTGAGGGAGAAAGGAGACACTGGCCAAAAGTGCAAGGAATCATCCAGAGCTCACATACTTGTCACAAACAGAGAAAATCAAATTTAGAGCAATTGAATATAGCCCAGTTGCCTTGATTTGAAATCTGTTAAGCATTCCTCAGGTTTTCCCACATCTTTTAATTTTTGCATTTGCAGAGTTTACTTTTCCTGCTTAGAGAAATCAGGGACAAATCAAAAGGAGTTTTGGTCATTGTTGATAAATATTCTAATTAAATCCTTCATTGACTGATGACTGACAAGAGTCAGCAGCAGGTGGTAACAATTCCTTTGTAATCATTATAATTGTTCAAAATAATTCTGTTTTCTGTTCCAGGACTGTTTATGGAGAGGAGGCCTGGGAGAGATAGGGCAGATGGGCCTAATTTATAAACAGTATCCTTATTAAAAGTGCACATTATATTTACTGGTTAAGTTATTGGCAAATTTAAATATATTGTCAGTAGATCAAACTAATCATTTGTTGCAAAATGATAATAGCCACAGCTGTTCTCCCTTTAATTTTAAAGAGATAAAATATGTTCATTTAGATATGCATATCTGAGGTGACATATTTTCTTTCTATGGCACTCAGGGTCTCTGATGTTACAATGTTTCTTTTCCATTATGAAAAGATATCTACATGGGCTTTTTTTTTTTTTGCTTTTAAATTTATGGAACATATGCAGTAACCACTTCAACCAAAGCTATAGAATAATGATGCTATTATTGTAGCCATCTGTCTCTTCACATCAGTGTCTTCTATGGTTTTATAGTCCAGTTTTAGGGCTCTGTAAGAAACAATATTGGCTAACATTAATAACTGCCTTCCTATGACAATTCACGTCTCTATTTGGAGTCAGCTCCTGAAAGCATCCTCAGTTTAGGAAGCAGGGGAGCGGGAGGAGGGAAGGAGGACGGCCTTGATGGAGATTGGAGGAAGAGCTGCCTATTTTGCTCCACTTGACTGGCACCCAAAGGAAGTGGCGAGTCAATCTCCCACTTCCCATTATAACTCTGCATTTGCAGTTTCCCACCTTGACAGGCAGAAACAGATCCAGCCAATGCTAATTTGGGTAACATCTAAAAGGCTTGCCTGACAAGGCAGATTCAAATTCTGAAGCAAACCCCTCACATACTGAGACCTTGTTAGCTAGATTAGTGGCGGATTGGCTCCTTGTGACAGCTTGTTTGCTAAAGGTGAGCTATCTACATTTCCAATGCAGGCAGGTTATATCATCATTTAAAGAAAAAAAAATAAAGATGTCGTTTTTCTTGTTTGTCGCGGAGTTCATGTAATATTCCCTCTCGATTTTCTCATTGTTGACTTCAGAAAGAAATAGCAGCAAGTGTGTACCTTTGAGTGCGACAGCTAATTTTGTTATGGATGAACAGAGTATTGTGACAAAACAGTGGCACAGCTGTCATAACAGCTGTCACACATTAATCATGACAGTGACAAATAGCATAATTACCTTATCTGGAATTCCTAGCATGCACACTCAGTATGCCCCACTGCCAAGCGAGGATATCACGCATGGTTTAATTAAAAAGACATCAATACAGGTTAGTTAGACAAGGGCTAGAAGACATTGATCCAAAATTAAAATAAAATTATTTATAGGTTGGTGTTTAGGGACACCCAAAGACCAATTACTTAGCCGACAAGATAATTTGAATCTATTTCGCTAACTGACCCGTCTCAATATGTACATCACCTGGTAAATTGACTGTTCTGCCCCAAACCATAAGCCCTTCCTCCATTAAACATTTGATCCTCTCTTTTTCCTGTCTCAGCATGGATCCTTGGGAGTCATCTTTATATTCTGTTAATTGATTGATAGGAGTTTATCTATAAATATGTGATTACCAGTGAACGGGTTGTGGCTAGCATTTTTGTGAACTTGTTTGCCAGGTCTGGCATTGAGATGCCTTGTAAGCAGCAGCAGGAGAGTGATGTTAAGCAGAGTGATTTTTGTTTTGTTTGGAAATTCTAACTAGGTAAAGGATATAGGCAGGTGAGACTGGATTTACATGTACTGTGTTTAATATATATACCTGTATTCATGTGCATATATGTGTCACATCAATATGTATAAATATGCACACATGCCAAATATATGTATATTTTTGCCCCCCCTGATATTTTAAGCTCAACAATTCATTGGATTTACTGATTGAATTCCTGGGAGCTGGTTCTTGAATTGCTCTGAAGCTGCCTCGATGAAATATTAATGAATCAATTTCCATAGACATGGACTCATTATCTTGCTGGATGCCATTGGAAAACACAGTCCTGCCTGCGGTGTCCTTCCACCTGCCTATGACATGATTTGATTTTCTCTCTCCCTTTTTTTAATTAAATAAAAAATTGCTACCAGGAAATTTTTGATAACTTTGGAACAGACATTTCCATTTCTCTTGATAAGCATCTAAATGGAGGTAAGCCATTTAAAACAAATTTATGTTCTACTTAAGTGATATATTGAAAAGTGGGTCCCGGAAACAAAGAAAAAGGTGGCCAGTTTAGTTCTGTGGTCTCAACAGTGCCCTTTGGAAATGAGGAAACTGCTATTTTTTAGAACCATTAGTCCATTTTGGGAAATGTCTGTATTTTAGGAAGCTGAGCCGACCATCTATTTAGAAAGTTATTAATTTTAGAAAATGTTACTAAACACAAACATACTGTCACTTTAATTTAGGACTGATAGAAAGTAGGTGGAAGTCTCCAGGCTGTGTCTATAAAATGCCAAAACAGCTGGTTGGAACATGAAAAATTCAGTCAGTCAAGCAGTGATTATCCGCATACAATAACAATAGCTGGTTTGAGGTATTTTGTGTTTCTTCACTGAATTTGACTAGTTTCTCACGCCTTCTGCAAGTCAATCCAGGAATATAAGAAAGAACATTAAACTACAATTAAATCAAACAAAGTTTAGCTTTCTTTCCTTCCCATTCATTCTATTCCAGTAAAGATTGTTAATGCCTGCTTTGGGCACTGTCAACACCCACTTAATAGAGCACAACAAAACTCTACTGGTAAATGGTTGCCAACATTGTTAGAAGACTAGGGTTATGTCCTCAAATTCAAAGGCTTTCACCATTTTTTGATTCAGAACCAGTATGTTCTGATATCAGGACAATATTGCCATTTCAACACACATATGTGATCTAAGAACAATATTACTATTTCAACACATGCCTTCTTTTAGGGAAAAGCTAAAAACACAGGCTTGACCAAAGTAATCTTCTCAATACTAAGTCAAAGAAAAAAAAAAATTCATTTTTGTTGAGAGAAAACTTGATTGTTTTCTCACTCTTCTGATCCCCTTTCAACCTAGCTCCAGGAGAGCCCACTTGTACTTGACTTCACCTCTCTGCAGGATGACCTGCTACTGCACTCAAGTCTCTGGAATGCTTCAAAGTAGCCTTTCTCATAAAAGTTTTGATGAGGGCTATGAGAAACGCCTGTAGACACCCACACATAGCATTTTTACATGCGGTTTCAAGGTACCCATTGAACTGCAGCCCATCTCTGGGCCTCTCATAATAAATCCCTCCTTAAGGTATAAACAGGGTCAGAAATGACCCAGAACTTCCCTGGACAGCTGGAGGCCATTCTAGATCTTTAGTCTTAGAGTTGGGCTTCTCTTGAAACTAGAGATAGAACATCAAGTTTCTTGAAAATTAATTCAAGGTCATTTATTCCACTGAGAAATATTCAAGGAAATTTTAATGAGGAAGAATAAATTTTAGGTCTAGTCATAACTGACAAGGGACAAGAAAATAAAAGCAGCTTTACCTTTTCTGAATCAAACCTTTTAGAATGAATCTCCCTCCCTTCACCATCTATGGCACTTACTGTTTTAGGATACATCTTTTCTACTGTGCATTGCTGCTTTTTATGTAGTATCATTTCTCTTGGTACATTGTAAGCTCTTTGAAAGTAGATTTTGAGTCTGATTCCCTTTTTTCTTCCTCATGATACCTAACATTGTGCCAGCTAGTTGGAACTTATCAATAAATGTGCATATTATGGATAACAATGTGTTAGCTTTAATAATTAAAACAAAGGCAAGGATTTCCAGGAAGATGGCTTCGGAGTAGATAGTCAGGGCTCAACTCTCTCACAAAAACAATGGAGGAAGGGCCAAAAGATATCTGAGGGAGCTTCTTAGGGGATCTGCAGACCAGGAGAATGCTGCACATCATCCAGGAGGGAGAGGGACAGAGAGACAAAGAGGCCAAACAAAAACTATGAGTTACTTGCCTCTGTGGCTGATAACAGCACATATGTCCCGCCATCATGGTGAATGGCCTCAATAAAACCCATGGCTCACTAGCCAACTGAGTGGGGAAAAAACATCCTCTTCCCTGGGAAAAAGGGGTCTGGTAGAGGGTGGAGAGTAGTTTCTTTTCAGTGAATTTAGCCAGCTGAGCCCCCTTTGAATCTCAGAAAAGAGCCCAGCCATCACTGAAGATGGCCCAGGGAGAGGGGAAGGGGAATCTGATCAGGCAGGCTGTCACACCTAACCGCCCTGGGAGAAAGAACTAGGTCAGTGAGTGGGTAGGCAGACAGGCACCTAAGGAGCCCAGGAGAGAAGGAGGCCAGGAGAGATAGCCAGCAAACTGTTAGAAGACCAACTTGCCTGAGGGGATGGAGGGCAGGGAGAGCCAGATAAGCTTTAAGAAGCCTACCTAACCTGTGGAGTAGATAGAGCTGAGTGGAGGAATGCCTGCCTCAAATATACTAGGTGCTGGTTCAATTCCTGGTACCTCCTAAGAGAAGGGGTCCAGACACTGATGCAGTGGGTTATCAGGCACGCAGCCAGCACCTTGTGACAGGGAACTTATAGACTGAGGGTTTTTTTGTTTTAGGTATTTCAATTTGTTGTTTTATATTATTATTATTTCATTTTATTTTATAGTGTTTTTTTTTAAATTCTTTATTTTATTCGCTAAAACCAGGTACCTTACCTGTGGAGGGCAGGCTGCAGGGTGATTAATTTGATGAGCACCGGCAGCCTAAGATGGTTCCCAGGGGCCTAAAAGGGAAGCCTATTTTACCTGGGTTGTTTTTTGTTTTTTCATTTTCTTTGTTACCTTATTTTTTCCCTTTAGTTTCTTTTCCTTCTTTCATTTTCCCCCTATTCTGCATATCTTTCATTCTGCCTTCTCTTGTTTGGTCTTCAGTTTTTTCTTCTTCAAATTCTCTTCTCATTTTTCCAGTCTTTTATTTTATTGTATTTTTCTCTTGTTTCATTTTTTCATTCCAGCTTTTTTATTCTTATTCCCTGGTATTTTTATGATTTCTCACACTTATTATTTATTATTTTTTCCTGGCTCATCTATGGTTCCTTTTTATATATTTTTTAAACAATTACTCTTATTCTTTCTCTCTTCTTCTATCTTTCCTTCTCTATGGTCTTAATATTTTTTCAAAGGAACATGGACAACTACAAAGATATAGAAGAAGTGGAACCAAGTGTCAAAGAGGAACCTTAACACAAAACAAAAAAATAAAACACTAGAGTAGAAAGAGAAGCTAACCATCTGAATAAGCCCATAAAGATAAGTAGATGCCTAGAAACCAGCAAAAAATTACAAGCCATACTAAGAAACGGGAAGACAGGGCCCAGTCTAATGAACAAACTGAAAAACAGGAGGACATGCAGAACATGGAATGACTAATCAAGGATTTAATGAAATGAAGGAAGAGATAAAGGATATTGAGAAGACACTGGGGGAAAATACTGAAGAAATCATAAAAATACTTTAAAAATAACAGATCTGATGGTGATGAATGGCACACTGCAAGAAATCAGAAATGTACTGGAAGCACATGACAGCAGATTTGAACAGGCAGAGGAAAGAATTAGTGACATCAAAGATAGTACATCTGAAATCAGATAGGACGGATAGACAAAAAAAAAAAAAAAAGGAAAAATTCAGCAGGGACTCAGGGAATTAAATTACTACATGAAACACACAAACATGTGCATTATAGGCATCACAGAGGGGGAAGAGAAGGGAAAGGAGGCAGAAGGAGTGTTGGAGGAAATAATGGCTGAAATTTACCCAACTCTTTTGAGGGACATGGAAGAAAATTGATAAACTCAACAGAAAAATTACAAATAATGAGATTGAATAAGTCATCAAAAACTTCTCAATGAAGAAAAGCCCAGGACCAAATGGCTTCACAGGTGAATTCTAGCAATCATTCTGGAAAGAACTAACACCAATACTGCATAAAATCTACCAAAATATAGAAATGGAGGGTACATTGCCTAACATTACACTAATACCAAAGCCACATAAAGACGCCACAAGAAAAGAAAACTATGGGCCAATGTCTCTAATAAACCTGGATGCTAAAATCCTCAACAAAATATTTGCTAATTGTATTCAACAACACATCAAACAAATTATACACCATGATCAAGTGGGTTTTCATCCCTGGTATGCAAAGATGGTTCAATGTAAGAAAATCAATTAATATAATGCACCACATTAAGAGATCAAAATTTTTTAAAAAAATCACATGATCACATCTATTGATGCAGAAAAAAACGTTTGACAAAAAACAGCATCCTTTCTTGAAAAAAACACTTCAAAATTAGAAAAATTCAACACGATATGAAAAACCCACAGCTAACATCATATTCAATGGTGAAAGGCTAAAGGCTTTCCCTCTAAAATCAGGAACAAACAAGGATGCTGGCTGTCACTGCTTTTATTTAACATTGTGTTAGAAGTAATTGCTCGAGTACGTAAGCAAGAAAAAGAAATAAAAGGTATCCAAATTTGAAAGGAAGAAGTAAAACTTTCACTATTTGCAGATGACATGATCCTATACATAGAATCTAAAACAAAATTTCTAGAGTTGATAAATTAGTTCAGCAAAGTGGCAGGATATAAGATCAACAAGCAAAAATCAGTAGCATTTCTGTACACCAATAATGAGCAACCAAATCTATTTACAATAGCAACTAAAAGAATCAAATATATGGGAATAAACTTAACTAAAGATGTAAAGGACCTGTACACAGAACACTACATAACATTGTTAAAGGAAATCAAAGAAGACCTAAATAAATGGAAGAATATTCCATGTTCATGGATCAGAAGACTAAACACCATTAAGATGTCTGTTCTACCCAAATAGATTTATTTACATATTTAATGCATTCCCAATAAAAATTACAACAGCATTTTTTACTAAATTGGTAAAGCTAATTATGAAATTTATTTGGAAGAGCAAGGGGCCGTGAATAGCCAAAAACATATGGACAAAAAACAAAATTGGAAGAATCATGCTACCTGACTTTAAAGCATACTACAGATTTACAGTGGTCAAAACTGCATGGCATTGACACCAAGATAGACATACTGAGCAATAGAACCGAATTGAGAGTTCTGTTATAGGTCCTCCTTGCATATACGGTTGTATTAGTGAGCCAAAGGGGTGCTGATGCAAAGTACCAGAATCTGTTGGCTTTTGTAAAGGGTATTTATTTGGGCTAAAAGCTTACAGTTACAAGGCCCTAAAGAGTTCAACTCAAGGCTACTTTCTCACCAAAGTTTTTTGCCACGTGTTGAAGCAAGATGGCAGGTGATCTCTCCTTCCTTTTTCATTTTAAGGCTCCATGGGCCCAGCTTCTTAATCTCAGCTGTAGGTGGCATAGGGCTCGTCTCTCAGGGCTTCCTATATCATTCTGGCATAGGGCTCATTTCTTTCCGTAATCTCTCTCTGGGGCTCCAGGATCAAAGTTCTCTCCTCTGCTGTGTCTATGGAGATCTCTCTTCCTGTGTCTTCTTCCATATGAGTGTCTGTTTATATCAGCCTACCAAGGGCTCTGAGTCATGCCCTACTGACGTGGTCAAATCAAAGGCCCTAGATTGATTTCATTAAGTAAACTTAATACCTTTGAATTTAATACAGACAAAGGTTATCACACCCAGAGGAACAGGACAGTTTAGAAACATAATCTTTCTTTTTGGGGATTCATGTATAATCTTAAACTGCCACAATGGTCAACTGATATTTGACAAGGCCACCAAGCCCACTGAACTGGGACAGAATGGCCTGTTCAACAAATGGTGCTGGGAGAACTGGATATCTATATAAAAAAAAAAAAAAAAAAAAATTGAGAGAGGGTCACCATCTCATGCCCTATACAAAAATTAACTCAAGATGGATCAAAAGTCTAAATATAAGAGCCAAGACCATAAAGCTCCTAGTATATAATGTAGGGAAGCATCTACAAGATCTTTTGATAGGAAATGATTCATAAACTTTACACCAAAAGCACGATCAAAGAAAGAAAAAAATAGATAAATGGTCCACCTCAAAATTAAAAACTTTTGTGCTACAAAGGAGTTTGTCAAGAAAGTGAAAAGGCAGCCTACTCAATGGGAGAAAATATTTCTTAACCATTTATCCACTAAGGGCCTAATATCAAGCATATATAAAGAAATCCTATATCTCGAAAATAAAAAAAAACAAATGACCCACATAAAAATGGCCATGAGATTTCAATAGACACTTCTCCAAAGAAGAAATACAAATGGCTAAAAAGCACATGAAAAGATGCTCAACACCAGTAGGGAAATGTAACACCATTAGGGAAATGCAAGTCCAAACTACAAGGAGATATATTCTTACACCTATTAAGCTGGTGGCTATTAAAAAAACAGAACTACAAGTTTTGGAGATGTTGTGGAGGAAAGGAAACCCTCATCCAATGCTGGTGGGAATGTAGAATGGTGCAGCCACTGTGAAGGATGGTTTTATGGTTCCTCAGGAAGCTAACTATAGAACTGCCATATGATCTAACAATCCCACTGCTGGGTCAGAAGAATTGAAAGCAGGGACATGAACAGATACATGCATACCAGTGTTCATAGCGGCATTATTCATTATTGCCAAAAGTTGGAAGCAACCCAAGTGTCCATCAACAGATGAATGGATAAGAAAATTGTGGTATACACACAATGGAACAACATGGATGAATCTTGAAGACCTTATGTTGAGTGAAGTAAGCCAGTCACTAAAGGACAAATATTACATGACCTCCCAGTCTGTAATAGAGGTTATCAGGAGACTGAAGTCAGGAGACAGGAGACAGAAAGGGAGTAGAGTGGGGTGAACTGATGCTCAATAAGGGTAAAACCCATGATAAGGTGGAAGGGGTGTGGTTTGGAAGTGGAGGGGAGTGAAAGTAGTGCAGGGATGTGAGTGGGGTCAACGGTGCTGGAATGTGAAGGTGAGCAGGGTGGAAGGTTGGGTTGGACTCTCCATGGAACTGGGGGGAGGACTGGAGGAAGAAACAGGTGAACTTTGGGGACTTGTAGGTTTGTGGTTAAAGCTACAATGATGGGAATGTTCTTTTACCAAATATAGCAGGGAAGGGTTATTGGTGCAGGGCGTCAAGCGTGAGGGGACATGTGAGAAAGGGCGCACCTGGGGCATGCTTCTATGGAATATGAAAGTGTTCTTGTCCTAGTGTGTTATCTCAGTGGGTGGAGATTCACACAATAAACAAGAAAATAATAAACTCCCATCCTGGGGAGTCCTTCTAGGTTCTCAAATAGAGGGGCCAGAGTCTCTTGAGAACATAGGCAGTGCCTAGTAAAGGAAGATGGACCAATATTTCAAGCTCACAATATTAATGCATGTAACTATGAACCTTATTCTTCAAAAGTTGCAATGTAGTGAGTACCATGGGTTCCAAGGGGAAGAGGATGGAAGAATGGATGGAGCATGGGGCATTTTTAGGGCATTGGAATTGTTCTTGCATAATCTTGCAATGATGGATACAGGCCATTATGCATTTTGTTAGAAATTATAAAAGTGCGGTACAGAATGTGAACCATAATGTAAACCATTGACAATGGTTAGTGGCAATACTTCAATATTTGTTCATCAATTATAACAAATATACCATTCTCATGTAAGATATCATTAATAGGAGAAATTGTGAGAGGGGGAGGAGGGTATATGGGAATCCCCTATATTTGCTATAGGACTTTTCTGTGACCTAAAGCTTCTTTGAAAATAAAGTGATTTAAAAAAACACTAGGGGAACATACAGAAGAAATTGCTACTGTACATAAAAGAGAACAGATTTTACAGAAATGAAAAACACTGCAAAAATATTTTTATTTTTTATATATAAATTTTTATTTTTATTATTTTTATTTATTTTTTTGGCTTTGTTTTGGGGGAGGATTTGGATTGCAGAAGAGTTACAGCTCTGCCAGGGGAGGATCACTGGTGCAGGGTGTCAATGGTGGGGGGAAGTGTGGGGAGGGGTGCACCTGGGGCATGCCTCAAATGGTATGGGGTGTTGTCTTGGTGGACAGCACAATAACTGAAAGAATATTGAATTCCCATCCTGGAGGGTTCTGCTACATTCTCTAATCGAGTGTCAAGAATCCCTAGAGTACATGGGCAGTGTCTAGCAAAGTAGGACTGACCAATCCGCAGGCCCTTGATATTGATGCTTGTACTTATGAACCTTGTTCTTGTGAAATTGAAACTTAGCCTAGTATTATATATTGCCTAAGAGTTACCTCCTGAAAGCCTCCTTGTTGCTCTAATGTGGCCTTTCTCTAAGCCAAACTCAGCATATAAACTCACTACCTTCCCCACTGTATGACACATTACTCCCAGGATGAGCCTCCCTGGCACTAGGGATTATTACCAAGCACCAACTAGTGATGCATTTGGAAAAAGACTTTGACCAAAAGGGGAAATATTAAATACACATGAGTTTTTATGGCTAAGAGATTTCAAAGTGAGTTGGAAGGTCATAGCAGAGGTTATGCTTACATGCATTTTAGGAGAATCTCACTGACTTCCACAGTAAACAGTGCCTCAAGCAGGGGACTCCTGAGGGTCCTAGAGACTTCTGGACACTATAGGTGGGGCAGACAACCCCAGGAATTCGGCACCCTGTCAGTGGGCCTTACCTTGGAATATATGATAAACTGTTCTCCCAATGTATTGGAGTTTGACTCATTTATAATTTTCCTACACATGGTTCTTATTCCCCTTTTATTTGAACCTATAATTAGCACTATACACATTAAATATATGTCGCAGAAACTTAAGTCTTCTGGCTGTTCATATGCTGGTTGAGCCCTGAATTTCAGCTGAGTTGCAGCCAATACCTACTCTCCAGTTCATTGGACTCACCCAGGACAACTAACAAAACAATGATGGACAATGGCCATCCCAAAAAACAGAGTATCTACAACTGCAAGCAAGACAGTTCCACCCATCTGCCCCATGGGATCTAAGCCCCCTCTCAATTAGAAATAGAGTGGGCATCACCATCCCCAAATCCTCAAGAATGAGGAAGGAACACACATAAGGGGGGAGTGCAACTATGGACTAAAGTAGACATTCTAGTAATGGAAAACTTGTAACATTGATATAAAGGCAGTGGTCACCAGAGGTTCTGAGGGAAGGGAGAGGAAAGAATGGGTGTAATAGGGCATTTTGGGAACATTGGAATTGTTCTGCATGATATTGCAATGACAGATACAGGTCGTTATACATTTTGTCAAAACCAGTAAAATAGTGCGGTACAAAGTGTAAACCATAATGTAAACTACAGACTATGGTTAGTAGCAATACTTCAATATGTGTTCATCAATTATAACAAATGTACCACACTAATGAAAGATATTAATGGGGAAAAATGTTGGCGAGGGAGAGGTTGTACTGTGTGGGACTCCCCTATATTTTCCATGTAACATTTATGTAATCTAAAACTTCTTGTAAAATAATAATTAAAAAAAAAAAAAAACAAAAAAAACAAAGGCATAGGCTTTCCTTGAAACATCCAGGTGTTTTTCTAAATTGGACATATTGCTTAGCTGAAAACTCTGA
This sequence comes from Cabassous unicinctus, assembly GCA_029593785.1. Classification (NCBI taxonomy): domain Eukaryota; kingdom Metazoa; phylum Chordata; class Mammalia; order Cingulata; family Chlamyphoridae; genus Cabassous; species Cabassous unicinctus. Next base: position 3,909 of record JAQZBX010051183.1, on the reverse strand, counting down.
GAATGTTACAGAGGTTTTTTGTTTTTAAGTTTTCTTCCACATCCTCTTACACAGTATTATTCCCTGACCCTCAACCCCCTACCCTGTGCCTTAGTTCCTGCCTGCTGTTGTATTAACTAGCCTTTTGCATGAAGGTTGCATTGGCTTCCATTGCTTCTAACGGAGGGGTATTGATCCATGAGCAAAGAAACCAACCCAATTTCCACCCCCCCCCAAAGTTTCATATTTCTGATTTTTCTTGACCTTGAAGGGTCGCTTATACATTTAACATACAACATGTTATACATGCATAATACAAGGTTCCTGATTGTTTTGTGCCTTCCAGATTTGCTCCATTCACTACCTCATGGATGTACTCTTACCCACCTTGAGAGAATCCATAAAGCAAAGGTTCTTTCTCTCTGCCCCTCCACACCCCTTAGATTTGTGAGTAGGTCTTTTCCTCTCCATGCCTCAGAATATTTCAGCAGCACTTTCTCCCTCCAACAGTGACAACCAGCAGGTTTTCCTTGTAAGAACTAGCAGCAGCAATTGTGTTTATCTCCCTAAGCGGTTTCGTATTTATTTTCCCTGAGATGGTGCCCATGTGGCTGTCGTGATATTGAGCAGTTGGACAGATTACACCCTGGAGTCACATCTGCGGACACATAGATCAACACCATTCTCATTGCCTTGGTGCCCAAGAAGTTTATCTTCTGTCAGTGAGATTTACTGCTTTCTTCATGAATTGTTAAGCCTTTCACGTGTCCTTTCCTCCCCTACGTTTTTTGGTTTCAAACAACATTAGCATAATCTAATTGTTAGCAGCTGATTAATTAGCATTGTTTTATTGCCTTACTAATAAGAATTTCCAGCAGGGCTTTTGTAGAAGAATCTCGTTTGGTAAAGAATATAAAATAAATATTTTTCACAGAAAGGAAAAGATTTTAATTGGTAAGTCTATTTCCAATAGGGTTGGTTTTACTTGCCACATTTAAAGGTACGGCAAAGACACTTATTTGGACTTTGTTCACAGGATTAAATTTGGTTGGCTGAAGTTGCTTCGGCTGTTAGGACATAAGCCCTCAAACTTTCCTTTGAGCTTTTTAGTTCACAACACACTTCCACTGATAATGTCTCTCTTGATTCTCAACAGAGCCCTGTGAAGTAAGAGGAAGAGGTAATGATGTTTCAGGTTTCCAGATGAGAAAATCAAAATTGAAATAGATTAGGTGACTTATTAAAAATCACAAAGATAGGCAGTTGCAAAGGCAAGACTCAAATCTAGGAAATCATATTTGCATTTTAGCCTCTCCCCTCTAAGCGTCCATGCCGCCCTCAAATAATTCTTCTATCAGTTTGACTTTCTCAGGTTTTGTCTCACTTGTCCCAACATCTGCTGTATTTTCCATCTTCCAAAATCTGTGACTTGCTGACTGGATTATAACAAAGCATTTAGGGGTCAATGCAAGTTATATATCTGTTTATCTAAACTATAAAGTGAAGCAAGAAAAAAAATGTGAGGTAGATATTGGTTAATTCAATGATTTTTCACCTACCTGCATATTGAGTAAAGAAAAGGAAAAAAAGAAAGGTGCCTGGGACCAACCTCTTGAGAGCCTGATTTAATTGCTCTAGAGTTGGTGACCAGACATGGGTATTTTTTAAAAGCTTCTTGGATGATTCTAATGTAGATCCAGTGTTACAAACCACTGAGAAAATTCCTCCTCTTCACCTACTTCTTCTAGACCCTTATTTTTTCACTGCCAAGTTTTGAGAAATGCAGTGGTTCCTCAGATACAATCAGGGTTCTGCATTTTGACCAACATTAATTATGTTACTAAAATTTTAGATTCTAAATGATTCGTGTGTGTGTTTGCTTTGGTTACTCTGGGAAAAGGGGAATATTATGGAGAAGGGAGTTGTGGAAAGATACCGTGGTCTGGAGACTTTAAAAAAAAAATTCCTCTTATGACCCCTGAAATCCTCAGTACTGGCTTTAAAAAAAAACACAACCAATTTTATTGATACATATTAATAAAACATAAAATTTATCCAAAATGTACAATCAATGGTAATTGGTATAATCACCTAGTTGTGTGTTCATAACTTTAATCATTACTAAAGCATTTTCATTATTTCAATATCAATAAACAAAAAACAGACAAACAAGAAAATTCCTCACCTCTCAATCTCTGTTTCTCCTGCTGTACATAGCAGCTATTTCTGGCTATTCTTGCAACAATTATTTATTTGTTTGTTAAGCAATTTATTGAGATATATTCACATACCATATCATCTATCCAAAGTGCATAATCAATGGCTTTTTTTTTTAAGCTGTTAAAAAGTCCTTTATTGTAAAATTGTAAAATAAATAGAAAAATAGGTTGAAAGAAATAAATTTTAAAAGAAAGTACAAGGCCAGGTTAAATTTAATATAATCAATTATAAAAAATAGATAGCATAGCAACAAACCTTTATACATGTAAATAATAATTCAAATATAGAAATTAATTATAGCATACTTCTAATTTTTATATTACAGCTCTAACGGACATAATCTCTAAGGATGAAATAAATTATTGGTTTAGTTATTTAATTTCTATTTAGGCCATAATTCTTTCTAGATAATCAAATTCCTATTTGAGAACTCCTCACATCTTATTGGAGTGAATTACAGCAGATAGCAATTTGCCAACTCATAATTTTATGAGGCAGAAAAACTAAAAATCTTGTTCAACAGTAGTCATGCTAATTTATTATTGATCCAGATAGATTATTTTAATTAAAGAGAATGAATAAGAAAGGGTTAAAGAAAACTGAAGTGTCCAATATTAGATCTCCAGCCCTCTTCAATTAAAAGCAAGTGTTTATTTTGTATGAAAAAATTACAGAATACTGATCACAGGAACAATTTGCCAGTTGCAGTGAGTAATTATTGTTCATATACTATAATGTTGTTATTTTACATTTATCTGGTCTACTCCAGCTCTTTTTTGGTTTCTATTTGCATGAAATACCTTTTTCCAATCTTTCACTTTTAACCTGGTTGTGTCCTTACGTCTGAGGTGGGTCTCTTGTAGACAACATATACATGGCTCATATTTTTTTTTATCCATTCTATCAGTCTATGTCTTTTGATTGGGGAGTTCAACCATTAACATTCAGTGATATTACTGTAAAGGCATTACTTACTTCATCTATTTTGTCCTTTGGCTCTCTGTTGTCATATCATTCTATTATCTGTCTTCTTAGTTCACCCTTCCTAATAATCATTCCTAAACTCTTCTCCAATTCTCTCACCCTTGTTTTTTCCTTTCAGGCTGCAGCACCCCATTTAGTATCGCTTGCAAATCTGGTCTTTGAACTTACCCTCATTTTTGAAGGAAACCTTTGCAAGATACAGAATTCTTGGCTGGCAGTTTTTTTTTTTTGTTTTGTTTTGTTTTGTTTTTTTCCAGTACTTTAAATACAAAATACCACTTTCTTCTCTCCTCCATAGTTTCTGATGAGAGGTCGGCACTTAATCTTATCAAGTTTCCCCTGTATATGATGCTTTGATTTTCTCTTGCTGCTATCAGAATCCTCTCTTTATCTCTGATACTTGTCATTCTGAATAGTAGGTGTCTCGGGACATGTCTATTCAGATTTATGCTGTTTGGGGTGCATTGTACTTCTTGGATATTTATATTTATGTCCATAAGTGTTGGGAAGTTATCAGTCATTTCCTCAAATATTCTTTCTGCTCCTTTTCCATTCTCTTTTCCTTTTGGGACACCAATCATGCAAATGTTTGTGTGTTTCGCATTGTCATTCAATTCCCTGAGACTCTGTTCCGTTTTTTCCATTCTCTTCTCTTTCAGTTCTCCTGTCTTTTCCAGTTCAGATGGTCTGTACTCGAAATCACTAGTTCTTTTTTTTTTTTTTTTT
>JAQZBX010051182.1:0-19435 GCA_029593785.1 Cabassous unicinctus | reverse complement strand
TGCTGCTGTGTCCATTCGCTGCGTGTCTTCTCTGTGTCTGCTTATCTCCCCCTTGCCCCTGCCGCATCAGCCCACGGCGCTGTGAGCCAGCCTGCCCTCACAAGGAGGCGCCAGGAAGCGAACCCGGGGCCTCTCATATGGTAAATGGGTGCTCTATCCATTGCGCCACACCTGCTTCCTGCCGCGAGTTTGCTGCATCAGCCCACCGCACCGCTCAGGCCGGCCTGCCCTCACAAGGAGGCCTCGGGACGCGAACCTGGGCCTCCCATATGGTAAACAGGGGCTCTATCCACTGAGCCACACCCGCTTCCTGGGAATTCTGTTTTAGTCCTTCAAGAACAAATACTTTCCAGTACCCACCAGCTCCTAGGCACTGCCCTAGGTGGCAGGGATGCGGTGTGCATTTCTAAAGAAGAAAGGGGCCAGAGAAATCCCAGTAATGACGGGGATTCTTTTTATCACAATTTGCCTTACAAGTCTAGCTTCTGAGATATCTACTGCAGGGCAAGACTCCTGACCCTTGGCATGTCTATCACAAGCAACCTCCCTCCCTCCCACCTCTTTTGGGTCTTCACAGCAGTTGAGACTTAGGGAGAGTTCAGGGACATTTAGGGACTGCCCAGGGCCACTGGCACGTGCACAGCAGTGCAGGGGGAAATGCAGGACTTCTGTGCCCCTGGGGCAGGCTCTGTGCCTTGGCCCCTCATGGAGAGCTAGAAGGCATTGTGGCGGGGGTCTCAGGCTGTAGGATCTGTAACCTAACTGTGTGTGGATGGGGATCTCTGCTGGGCAGTGGAGGCCTCCGTCTGTGATGTCACCTTCATCTACTGCCAACTGGGGCACAAAAGTTCTGAATCCTACCCCGCTTTGCTCCTGTGGTGAGAGTGGCCCTGGAAACCCAAGGAATGAGAACTGAAGGGAAACAAGCAAATCAGGGCTCCTCCATGTACCTCCTGAAGAAAACGCTCCTGCTCTACCCCCCCACCTCCTTCCACCTTTGACCTCCCCTCCCCCGACTCCTTCTCCCCAGTCACATTCTTGAGAGCTGTGCATTCTGGGTATGACTGTGGATGGGGCTGCCTTGGCTCATTCAGTGTTGTCCTTGGGGAGGGGGTGGTGGGGACAAAAGGTTGGAGACACGTAGTCCAGACTTGAGGGATGTGGCACAAGAGGATGGTAATCAGGTTCCTTCAGCCGGGCCTCGACTGTGCTGCACATGACAAACGTGGAAAAAATGAGTGGCGGGGAGCACAGCATCTGCAGGGACCCCAAGTTCTCTGGATAACAATCCCAAGCAAATTCACTTAAATTCCCTAATGCCCAGGGGTTTCTCTAACCAGTGACCTCCACACATCACACTTGTTGGGCGGGGGTCTCCAAGTCTGGCAAGACCACTGTCCCTTTGCCTTCAAGAGAATTGATCATGGTTTTGCTGGTCCCACTGAAGGTAACTGGCTCTGGTTTTCCTACTAACCAAGTTTGGACAACAAGGGCCTCTTTCTCTCTCTCTCTCTGACCTGGAAGTTAATTCACAAATAGGCCACAAAGCCTGTGTGCTGACTTGGTGAAGCCAGCAAGACTGTGGGAAACCTGGGCTCATAGCCAGTTGGATCCCAAACAGAAAGTATTGATTCTAGGCAAGTCGACTCACCATTCTGGGCCTCAGTTTATTTATCTGGCAAAAAGGGATGATAACATTTGTACTAGCGACTAACATTTATACTAGGATGCTTGTGAAGGTCAAATGAGATCATATATGGGAAAGCACCATAAAAAGTGGGATGATGTGTTAGGCAAGCACAGTGAACTATTATTTTTATATTTTATTAGTAAACTTACAGTCTCTCTCAGCTTATTTCAAAGTGGGAAAATGTGTAACTTGAGAAAAATGTATTAGTTTTATATTTTATTAATAAATTAAACCATCTCTGTTCTTTTGTTTGATGCCGTTGAGGACATTTTTATTAAGGAAAAAAAAAAAGATTGACAAAGTTCATCAAATAACCCAAAGATGGAGTTTGGGTAACTTAGACTGGTTCAGAAAGTAAGGTGAGTTCTGTTCAGGAAGAGAGCATTCTTGAAGGAAAACACATGAGTACTGTTTGGAAAGTATATAGGGAAATTATAGGGGGATCACGATCGACTAATCTCTTGGGCATTGAGGTCATCGTTGCTGGTAGCAGCAGCAGGAATAGGTTTGGGGTTAAGCTACAGCATGAAAACTTTTAGGGTAAAGACCCAGGGAAATGTCTGAAAGGAAGGAGCCCAGGCAGGGCGTCTGAGCAGGTGGAGGAGATAAAGTGGAGGTTCAATTCCCAGGGAAACTTCCCCACTGCAGAGCACTTCACCCAAGCCCTGACTGTCTCCCCTAGGTCTGTGGCTTCTGAGAGAGGCTGAGAAGAGAGCGACAGCAGGGTAAAACCAACTCCAGCCCCTTCCTCTCAGCATCCTGCAGGTTAGGACACCCTGTCACCCTGAGGAGAGCTGGAGCCTGCCAGGGTGTGGACCAGTTACCCAGTCACACTGGAAGTGAAGGAATGGGGCACGTCATAGGTGGGTGCTCAGAATTTCAGATACTGCCTCTAGCCAGCCCCAAATTCAAGATTACCCCCAGAGAGAACTGAACCCACAAAATTTTTTAAAAATATTTTCTTAATTAGAGAAATTGAAGGTTTACAGAAAAACCATGCAGAAAATACAGAGTTCCCATATACCTTCCCCCTTTATTAACACTTTGCATCAGTGTGGTACCTTTGTTACAAATAATGAAAGGATATTACTATAATTGTACTACTAAGTATAATCCATACTTCACAATAGGGTTCATTGTGTTGTATAGTCCTATGGTTGTTTTTTTTTTTAATTATTCTCTAGTAATATACATACAACTTAAAATTTCCCCTTTTAACCACATTCAAATATATAATTCAGTGCTGTTAATTACATTCACAATGTTGTGAATGAGGGTATCCTCTAGGCATTCTCTAGGACAAACCCTATGTTAGATCATAAAAACAAGTCGCGGGGGCCGGATGTAGCTCAAATGGTTGGGCGTCCGTCTGCCATATGGAAGGACCTGGGTTCGATCCCCGGCACCTCCCGGTAAAATAAAAAAAATATGCTCTGTGTGCTGGTGAGCCGCCAGGCCCCGGGAGCCATGCAGCAAGATGATGACGTAACAGGAGAGAGATGCAGGGGAGAGACAAGACGAGATGCTCCGAAAACTCCGAAAACCAGGAGCTGAGGTGGCACAGATGGCAGAACACCTCTCTCCTACATGGGAGGTCTCCAGGATCGAATGCTGGTGAAGACTGGAGGAGGAGGCGGATGAGAAGAGATGGCAGGAAACAGACACAGAGAATTACCCAGCGTATGGAGACAAAAAACAGCAAATGGGGAAGGGGGGCTTTAAAATGGATAAAGTAAATAAATAAATCTTTAAAAAAAAATGTCACAATAATTTAAAAAAGATTGAAATCATACAAGATATCTTCTCTGACCACAATCAAATGAATCTAGAAGTCAATAACAATGGAAAATTTTCAGCTCTGTGTAAATTAAATGATACACTTTTTAAAAACCAGTGGGTCAAAGATGAAATCACAAAGAAAATTGGGAAACATCTTGAGATGAATTAGAGTGAAAACATAATATATTCAAACTTATGGGATTTAGCAAAGGCAGTGCTCAGAGGAAAATTTATAGCTGTAAATGCTTACATTAAAAAAGAAGATCTCAAATCAGTAACCTGACTGCATACCTAGAGGAACTAGAAAAAGAAGAGTAAACTAAACCTAAGTGAGAAGAAGGATGGAAATATTAAAGATTAGAATGGAGATGAAGAGAGAATAGAAAAACAATAGAGAGAATCAACAGAACTAAAAGTTGGTTCTTTGAAAAGATCAATAGAAATGACAAACCCTTAGCTAGACCGGAAAAACAAAAGAGCAAAAAAATAAATAAATAAATAAAAGAGAGAGAGAGAATGCATGTAAGGAAAATCAGAAAAGTGTGTGTGGGGGTATTAGTACTGACTTTATAGAAATAAAAATGAATGTAAGAGGATAAAATGAACAGTTGTAGGCCAACAAATCAGATAACCTAGATGTAATGGACAAATTCCCAGAAATGCACAAATTGCTCGAACTGATTCAAGAAGAAACAGAAGATCTCAACAGACCAGTAACCAGTAAAGAGATTGAATTAGTAATCAAAAACTTCCCAAGAAAGAAAAGTCCAGGACCAAATGGCTTCACTGGTGAACTTTACAAAATGTTCCAAGAAGAATTAACACCAATTCTTCTTAAACTCTTCCAAAGAATTGAAGAGGAGGGATAACTTCATTCTATGAACCCAGCTTCACCCTAATATCAGAGCCAGATAAAGATATCACAAGAAACGAAAATTTACAGTCTAATATCGTTTATGAATAAAAATGCAAGCATCCTCAATAAAATCCAACCACAAACTAAAAGAATTGTACCCCATGCCCAAGTGGGATTTATCCCAGCAATGCAAAGATGGTTCAACATAAAATCAGTCAATGTAATACACCCCATAAACAGCATGAAGGAAAAATCCACATGATCATCTCAATTGATGCAGAAGGCATTTGACAAAATCCAACACACTTTTTTGATAAAAACACTCAGAAAACCAGGAATAGAAGGGGACTCCTCAACATGATAAAGGGCATATATGAAAAACCTACAGTTGACATCATACTCAATATTGAAAGACTGTAAGTTTCCCCCTAAAAGGAGAAAGACAAGGATGCCTTTTTCAACACTGTTAATCAACATTGTCCTAGAGTTTATTACCATAGCAATTAGGCAAGAAAAAGAAATAAAAGGCAACTAAATTGGAAAGAAAGAAGTAAAACTATCTCTATTGACAGATGACCTGATCTTATATATAGGAAATCCTGAAGAATCTACTAGAAAGTTACTAGAGCTAATAAATGTATTCAACAAAGTGGCAGGATACAGAGATCAACAATCACATATCAGTAGTGTTTCTATACACTGGTAATGAACATTCCAAAAAGGAAATCAAGAAAGCAATTTCATTTGCAATTGCAATTACAAAATCAAATTGCTAGCAATAAATCTAACCAAGGATGTAAAGGACTTGTACACAGAAAATTGTGAAACATTGCTAGAAGAAATCAAAGAAGACCTCAATAAATGGAAGGACACTCCATGTTCATAGGTTGGAAGACTAAATATTGTGAAGATGTCAATTGTACACAAAGTGATTTACAGAAATATATGGCAATCCCAATCAAAATTCCAACAGCTTTTTCCATAGAAATGAAAAAGCCAATTGCCAAATTTATACGGAAGGGTAAGGGGCCCAGAATAGCCAACACCATCTTGTAAAAGAAGAACGAAGTTGGAGTACTCACACTTCCAGATCTTAAAACTTAATTCAAATCTACAGTAATAAAAACAGCACAGTACTGGCATAAGGACAGACATATACACCAACGGAATTGATTGAGAGTTCAGAAATCAGCCCTCACATTTATGACCAACTGATTTTTGACAAAGGCACCTAGTCCATTTGATGGGCAAAGAGTGCTCTCTTCAACAAATGATGCTGGGAAAACTGCATATCCACATGCAAAAGAATAGACATGGATTCCTTCTCACATCATTTAAAAAATTAACTCAGAATGGATCAACAATCTAGATATAAGAGCTAAATAATAAAACTCTTAGGAGAAAACATAGGGAAATATCTTGAAGACCTTGTGTAGATGATAGATTCCTAGATTTCATACTAAAAGCATGACAATAAAAGAAAAAAATAGATAAATGGGACTTCAAAATTTTATCAAATTTAAAATTTTATCAAAATTAAAAACTTTTGTATTATCAAAGGACATTATTAAGAAAGAATGGGAGAAAATATAGGAAACCATATATATAAAGGTTTAATATTAGGATACATAAAGAACCTCTACAACGCAACAACAAAAAGACAAAAAGCCCAATTTTAAAAAGGGCAAAGAACTTGAGTAGACCTTTCTCCGAAGAAGCTATACAAATGGCCAATATGCACATGAAATGATGCCCAACATCGTTTACCATAAGGAAAGTGCAAATCAATGAGATACCATTTCACACCCACTACAATGTCTATTATTTTAAAAATTGAAAATAAGTATTGGAGAGGATGTGGAGAAATAGGAACATTCATACATTGTTGGTGGGAATGAAAATGGTGCTTGTGCTGTGGAAAACAGTCTGGCAGCTCTTCAACGAGTTAAACACATAATTATTGTATGACCTTGAAATCCCACTTCCAGTTATACACTCAAAAGAACTGAAAGCAGGGACTGAATAGATATTTGTACACCAATGTTAATAGCAGCTTTATTATATATATATATATATATATATATATATATAGTATGCAGTATAGCCAAAGGTGAAAGCAACCCAATTGTCAGAAACAAAATGTAGTATGCACATATGATGAAATATTATTCAGCCATAAAAAGGAATAAAGTTTTGATACATGTTGCAACATGGTTGAACCTTGAATACAGCTTGCTGAGTAAATAAAACAGACTCAGATGACAGATAGTGTATAATTTCATGTATATGAAATAACTCTGGAATATGCAAATTCGTAGAGACAGAAAGTAGATTACATGTTACCAGGGGCAGGGTGGGAGAGGATGGGGAGTTAATGCTTAATGTGTACAGAGTATGTTTGCAGTGATGGAAAAGTTATGGTAATAAATGGTGGTGATAGCATCATAACATTATGAATATAATTAGTACCACTGAAATGTATACTTGAAAGTGGTTAAAATGGGAAATGTTATGTTGTATATATGTTACCACAATAAAAATTTAAAAATCCCAAATACATCTGATTTGAACATTTGTGTACAGGTTTTGATTGAACCCAGGACCTCGTACGTGGGAAGTAGGCGCTCAACCACTTGAGCTACATCTGCTCCCCATGTACAGGTTTTTACATGAACGTACGTTTTCACTTCTCTGGGATACATGTCCAAGGGAGTAATTGTCATTTAGTTTTTAAGAAACTGCCAAGCTTTTCCAGAATGGCTGTACCATTTTACATTCTCACCACCAATGTGTGAGTGATTTGCATCCTTGCCAACATTTGGTGTCGTCGTGGTTTCTATTTTAGCCATTCGGACGGGTGTGTGCATTACTTTTAAAATTCTCATCACAATCTTCTGGCTTTTCGTCTTCTGGCTTTAAATCTCGGACTTTGTCCAGGAATAATAAAACTTTATTGAGCCCATACTATATGTCAGACACTGTACCAGGTATTTTACATGCATTGCTTCATTTAATTTCCTTTGTTCCTCATTCTGGGCAGATGAGGTAGAATAATGCTGTGCATCATGTGCTCAGTGATTTCTGAGCTTTAAAGCATCTGCCTCTCCATGTGTCTGATTTTCTGTGCCTCTTTTCCTCTCAGTTTTCTCTTCTGTCCTCTCTCTGGGGAGAAGGGGACATGGAATATTCAGGAACTTACTGTTGCCTCTGAGACAAGTGCCAGATGGATGGGGAAAGGGCAGTGAAGGCCAAGGGGACAGAGTGGGGAAGTGATTGATGGGTTTCGGTACCTCCCACTTCCTGAGTCACGGCCACAGACCGACCAGAAAAGCCAGCTCGGGAGGAGAGGGAGAGGGAGGTGTCCTTCCCTGGCTGCCACCTGCATTCTTAAGCCCCCAGCCTCCAGTCCTGAGCTGAAAATGCCTTTGGCATCCGTGGCAGTTTGATATTATTTATGAATTCCAAAAAGAGATATTGATTATGTTTGTAAACTGTTTCTCTGGGCATGATATCCTCTGACTGATTTAAATTCAAAGGCTTTATGTTTACTTGATTAAATCAAGATTGGGGCTTTGATATGACCATGTCATCAGGGTGTACAGGGTTGAGTCCCCGCCCCATCAGTGGCTATATAAACAGACACTCAGTCAGAAGAAGAGACACATGAAGAGAGGAGCTCCATAGATACCAGAATAGAGAACTTTGTCAACTTTGATCCTGCAGCCCAGGGAAGAGAGATGAGCCTTTCGCCTGATAGTTTACAGCTGACCTTGTGACGAGACCAGAGCAGCTGAGCCCTATGCCAGCCTACAGCTGAGATTGAAAGAAGCTGGGCCCATGGAGCCTTAAAAGGGAAGAGGAAGGCTGAACCCTCGCAGACATCACCCACCATCTTGCTTCAACATGTGGCAACTGACTTTGGGTGAGAAAGTACCTCTTATGGTACCTTGAGTTGGACTCTTTAGGGCCTTGTAACTGTAAGCTTCTACCCCAAATAAATACCCTTTATAAAACCAACAGATTTCTGGTACTTTGCATCAGCACCCCTTTGGCTGGCTAATACAGCATCCTCTATGTGGGGGCAGGATCTTCTGCCCGCAGTCTTCTTTTAGTAAACGAGAACTCTTGAGTGCCCCTCCCCAGAGTCCATGAGCTGAATCACCCCCTCACTTCCCAGGAAGGAGAAATGCACAGCTGAGACAGTCAAAGTCCCCACAAAGTCTTAGGGAAAGCTGGAAGCAGCCCTATGTCTCTGAGCTAAGAAAAAGCCTGTAAAACAATTTGGGGAAATAGTATTAAACAATCAATCAATTCATCAATCAAAATCAATATACATTTTCCAGTACCTTCTATGTGCAAAGGCAGTGCATTAGGAGTTGTCAAAGGGACCAAGAAAAGAGATGGGAAACTCATATTTGCTGAATATAGTCTATATTCCTGGCATTTTTTCAGGTCATTTCAACAAACTCAGGTGTAATTTTTTATCTAGATTTTTGGATGAAGAAGCTGAGACTCAGAGAGTACCAGTTTCCTGGCTAATTAGTGGTGCCACCAGGATTTGAAAGAAGTCAGCCTCCCTAACCCTGCTCTCCTGTCTATCGAAGATGCTGTCCATGTAAACCTCCCCCCCCCAAAAAAAAACCCACCCCCAAACACTAAGTAATCATAGAAGGAGGTGTTGTGTCAAGAACTTGGGGCAGGAAATCAGGAGACGTGGACCAGACTCTGCCCCAAGTTTGACTTTAGACAAACTACGTACACTACCCAGGACTCTGTCTCTGTCTGCAAGTTGGACAAAATGGGGACAGCCCCTAAGGTTCCTTCCAGGTCAGACATTCTGTGTTGGGGACATAATTAAAGAGGATATTACTTGTTGATTATCGAATGAGGTTAACGTATAATATGCTGTCTGACCCAACAGTGATGGGAGGGCTGGGAAACTAACCCACAAGGGCAGGTGGCATAAGAGCATTCCAGGGGGGGGGGTTTGAGGATGCCTGGGCTGTTATAGTCAATCTAGGGGTGCTCATTTGTTTGAACTATTAAACTAAAGACGTCTTGAAAGCAGCCCATCCACTGGCAACACCCTGATTTTATTGCACACGGACACCGTTGCCCAGTCCTTCACCCCAGTTCACACACCAGCCCCAGCCCTGCCTCTGTTGTGCACGTGGGCTGCAATTTGCCACCCCAGACTCTAGACACTGTGGTTGCAGTAAGCAGCTTTGACAGGGCTCAGGGATATTCCCAGGTTGGAAGCTGTTTTCATTTAAAAAACAGATGTTGATGACAGTAAAGTCTAAAGAGAAGCCTGCAATATAAGTGGATTTTTAAATCACTTCTACTTAGGGGAATTCACAGGACATACTTTTTAAAATACAGCCTCCTCCGTGATTCCTGTTACTAGCTCCACTGATGAAAAGGCTCAACTGCATTTGGTTTAACAGCCTAATACAAAGGGGTGCCTCAAAACACCTTTCCAGGTGAAAAGCAATGTCCGTTTTTTCCCTTTTCAATTACTTGTTACTTTCTGTCAATGGGGTTCCCTATTATGTCTTCTTCTTTTTTAAAAGCATAAAAATGCAAGTAGCCTGTTTTAAACATGAGAAAATAACAAAACAGAAGCAAAACATGTAAATGATTTTTATTTATAGATTTAGCTTTAAAAACAACAACAGGAAAAGCTTTAATATGATTAAAAGTTCAAAAGGAACAAAAAGATAACTAACAAAAGTCTCCCTTCACCTCATTCCTCTGCCACCCAGTTCTCCCTAGAGGCAACCAGCATTATCAGTTTCTTGTGTATCCTTCTAGAGATAAGTTATTCATAAATAAACAAACACACCCCTGCCTATTATTTTTTCCTTTGAACATATCCTACTATACACACTGTTCTATCCCTTGTTTTTTTTCACTTAGCAATATATCCTGCAGATCATTCCTTTTCGTTATAAAAAGTTTTCTCATTCTTTATTCAGCTCTATAGTATTTCCTAGCAATTTATTTATCAAGTCCCCTACTGATGGGTATTTGGGTTGTTTGCAATCTGTTGATATTACAAAAAGGCCACAAAGAAGGATTCTGTATATGTATAATTTCTCACATACGCATGTATATCCATAGGATAAATTCCTAAAAATGAAAATTTAGAGTCCGATGATATGAGCATAATTTTGATGAATTAGAGTTCATTTTAATACCACCTATAATTCCTTTGCCAGTAATAGTCATGCTAACTTTTTTTTTTTGGTATAACTTTTCAGAGTCACTCATTTAATGAACACTTGCTGAGCCCCACAGGGCTAAGTGCTCCCTTAGGCACCGGATACACTAGAAGAAAACCGGCTAACAGACCATCACCGGCACTGTGGGCGGGAACAACTGGTATGAATTGCTCCATGACATTTGGGTATGAAATAATCCACCCCTAATTCCCAGCAAATCTGGTTCTCAGTTCCACCCTTGCCAAGGTCTACATGAAGTTCAATATTAATTGCTGGGGTCATTATACCAAAATCCTGGGGCTCTGGTGGCTCTCTGAGGTGATGGCATTTAAATAGAGGCCTCCAGGTTCAGACAGAGCCAGATCTGGGAACTCTATGGGGAGGAGCGTCCAGGTAGACCAGAGAGTGGGGTGGGAGAGGAGGGAGGCCTGGGGGTGGAAGAGTTTGCAAAGGAGGTTACAAAGGAGGGCAGCAGGCAGTTTGGGCAACTTGTCTTATGTGTTAAGGAGTGTAGAATTTATGCAACTGCAGTGCAAAACTTTCAATGATTTTAAGCAGGGGAATAATTCTTTTCACAACTTCTTTTCATGTTTATAGGATTTTCCTGGCTGCTGTATAAGAGTAGATTTGAATGGACAAGTGGATAAACAAGAAGATTCTTGCAATTGTCACAGTAAGAGATGCGTGGCTTGAATGGGGGGTGGGCTGGGGACAATATGGAAGGTGTGGGCAGATTTAAGATGCATTTTGAAGTTAGACTTAGACATGTTTTGATTGGATCCAATATGAGAGGAGAGTGAGAGAGGGCAATTCTAAGGTAGGTTTCTACCTGGGAATAACTGCAAGGTGAGGGGAAGATGTAGTTTGAGAGAGGCAGGGTGAATAGCATATGTGTAGATATTACTGTGGTGTGGTAGTAAAGGGTAGGGGTGAAAGTCAGACCATCTATATTCTGGTCCAATCTCCACCAGGTCAGCTGTGAGATGCTGGGTAGCTGCATAAACTCTGTGTACTGGTTTCCTCATTTGGAAGGGAATAATAATAGTTCCTTCCTAAATTCCTTTGAGGATTTATCAAGATAATCTATGTAAAGTGCTTACAATAGTGTCTGTCACATATTGATTACCCAATAAAATTCAGCTATTTTTATTACTATCTACTTCTACATTATCATTTTAAATGGTTGGACAGCATTCCCTTGTATGGATAAATTATTATTATTATTTTTTTAAAAGATTTATTTATTTATTTATTTATCCCCCCCCCTTGCTGCTTGTGCTTGCTGTGTCCATTCGCTGTGCGTTTTCTCCGTGTCTGCTTATCTCCCCCTTGCTGTGAGGTCCCGCTGCATTAGCCCACCGCGCCGTGCGGGCTGGCCTGCCCTCACAAGGAGGCCCCGGGAAGCGAACCTGGGGCCTCCCATATGGTAAACGGGAGCCCCATCAATTGAGCCACACCCGCTTCCCTGAATAAATTATTTATCCAAATCCCCATTTGTTTCCAGTACTGCAGCTAATAGCACAGTGATTAAGAGCTTACCACAAAGTCCTAAAGATGCTTTCCTATTTTTGCTTCTAGGAGTTTCATAGTTCTGCTACTTCTATTTAGATCTTTGATCCATTTTAAGTTGATTTTTGTTTATGGTGTGAGGTACGGGTCCACCTTCATTATTTTGCATATGAACATCCAGTTTTCCCAGCACCATTTGTTGAAGAGACTATTCTTTCCCAACTGAGTGGACTTTACATCCTTAACGAATATCATTTGGCCATAAATGTGAGGGTTGATTCCTGAACTCTCAATTTGATTCTATTGGTCCATGTGTCTGTAATTGTGCCAGTACTGTACTGTTTTGATTATTGTAGCTTTGTAATAAATTTTAAGATTGGGAAGTGTGAATCTTCCAACTTCAATATTCTTTTTCAAGATGGCTTTGGCTATTTGGGGCCCCTTACCCTTCCATATAAATTTGGTGATTGGCTTCTCCATTTCTGCAAAGAGGGTATTGGAATTTTGATTGGGATTGCATTGAATCTGTAAATAGCCTTGTTTGAATGGACATTTTCACAATATATAGTCTTCCAATCCATGAACATTGAGTGTCCTTACATTTATTTAGGTCTTCTTTGATTTCTTTTAGCGATGTTTTCTTGTTTTCTGTGTACAAGTCCTTTACATCCTTAGATTTATTACTAGATATTTGATTCTTTTATTTGCTATTGTAAATGGAATTTTTTTATTTCCTCTTTCATTACTAGTATATAGAAACTCTACTGATTCAACAGCACATTAAAAGATTATACACCATGATCAAGTGGGATTTATCCCAGGTATGCAAGGGTGGTTCAACATAAGAAAATCAATTACTGTAATATACCACATTAACAGAGTGAAATGAGAAAACCACATGATCATCTTAAT
Organism: Cabassous unicinctus; assembly: GCA_029593785.1. NCBI lineage: Eukaryota > Metazoa > Chordata > Mammalia > Cingulata > Chlamyphoridae > Cabassous > Cabassous unicinctus. The sequence goes on along the minus strand of JAQZBX010051182.1, from coordinate 6,465 downwards.
GGATGCAAAAAAAGGCATTTGACAAAAAAAATCCAGCACTCCTTCTTGATAAAAACACTTAGAAAATTGGGAATAGAAGGAAATTTCCTTAACATAATAAAGGCATATGTGAAAAGTCCACTGCTTACATCATATTCCTTGGTGAAAGACTGAAAGTTTTTCCAGTAAGATCAGCAACAAGACGAGGATGCCCACTGTCACCACTGGTATTCGACATTGTAGTAGAAGTTCTAGCCAGAGCAAGTAGGTAAGAGAAAGAGATAAAAGGCATCCAAATTGGAAAGGAAGAAGTGAAACTTCACTATTTGCAGATGATATGATCCTATCTACAGAAAATCCTGAAAACACTTACAACAAAGCTTCTAGAACTAATAAACAAATTCAGCAAAGTGGCAGGGGACAACATCAACAGGCAAAAACCTTCTCCAGCTCTTGACTGTACTTTTTCATCTTTGTTGATCTGATAGGGAAAAAGTTGATTCTTATTATTTAGTTTCTTTGCTAACTGGTAAGCCTGACTATTTTTTTTTTTCCATGATCTCTTGGGCCCTTTGAATATTATCTTTAAGAAATTATCTGTTCACATACTAGATCATTTTTCTACCAAGGCATTGTTTTGAAAGAACTCTTCATACACCGAGGATATTAACTGTTTGTCTCATGTGAACACAGCAAATAACTATTCCCTGTTTTTCATTTTCTTCCTGGTAATTTTTTTCCACATAGGAACTTGAATTTAAAAAATATCTTTGTTCTACCTTAAGTTAAATCTTCATTCTTATTCATAATATTCACTTTTTAAAAATCAGCTTTTGCTGTTGTTGATTGTCTCAATTTTTCTTAGTTTTTAAATTTAATGAATTTCTACCTTTGTTTTTATTATTATTTTTCCAGGATTTTCTCCTTTTTTTTTTTCTTTCAGCTGTTTCCATCTTATACTAAGTTCAATTAAGTTTCAGGCCTTTGGTTTCTATTACATGCATTTCAGGCTATGAATTGCTAACACTACTTTGGATGCAATCACAGAAGTTTGAATATGTATTATTTTAAATGTTGTTTAGTTCTAGATATTTAGATATTATATAATTCCCATTGTGAATTTTTCTTGAACTTGTGAATAATTGAAAGTTCTTTTTCTTTGTTTCCATACATTTGAAGATTTGGAGGAAGGCAGCTTTTTTTTTTTTTTTCAGGCTGAAAACACTATATTTCTGAAAATATAAAGATTACTGATAATTTTAGAAAAAACATTTTGGATTGAAAAAAACTAACGGGATTCCAGGAGCAGATGTGGCTCAAGCATTTGGGCACCTGCTTCCCACATGGGAAGTTCCCAGGTTCAGTTCTTGGTGCCTCCTAGAAACAAAAAGAGCAAGCAACAAGCAAACAGGTGAAAGGAGCCAACTCAGGGAGCCGATGGGCTCAGTGGTTGAGTGCCGGCACCTCAAAACAATAACAGCAAAAACAACTAATGGGACTCTACACAACAATCAGTGCATATTCACAATATGACAACTGCCTCATTAACTAGAGACTTCTACTTAAATACCCCAGTGTCAGCTCAGCAGGCAAAGATAAAATGTGAGGTCTGGTATGTTCCACTAATATCCCCACCCTGTTACTCTCAGTGTGGAAGGCAGCTTTTTATTTTCAATTTTTTCAATCATTGATTTCTCACTTTATTGCATTGTAGACAGAGAAGATGGTCTATAGGATGTAGATACTTTGGGATTTATTGAAACTTGTTTTGTGGCCTAATACATGGCCGACATATAAATACTTCCTACGTGCTTGAAAATGTTTCCATTTTCTCTTTGGAGAATGGAGGATCTTCTAAAAATTTAGATTAAGGTTGCTGAGATTATGTTCAAGTCTTCTATAACCTTAGTGACTTTTTTTTCTTGGCCTTTTAGTTTCTGAGAGAAAAATCTACCACTACAATTACAGATTTATCTTTATCGTCTTATAATGCTGTCAATTTTTAGTTCTCTCATTTGAGACTTGATTGCTAGGTGCATGAAGATTATAATAGCTACTTCTCTTGGCAGATTGTTCCCTTTATCGTTAAGTAAATCATATTAATTTTGCTATACCAGCACTCTTTTGGTTAGTACTTATATAGAATATCTTTTCCCCATTCCTTAATTTTGAACCTTTCTCAGTCCTTAGGTTTTAGACATGCTTCTTGTAAACAGCACATATCTAGATTTTGGCTGTTTAACCATTCTAATACTCTCCAGGCCATAATAAGCAAGCTTTATTCCTTAACATTTCCTATACTTACTGATATAATGGAACTATTTTCCAACATATTATTTTGAATTTTTTATTTACCATACTTTTCTTTTCTTCTTTTTCACTCCACCTTTTTGGGTCTCTAATGGATTGATTGCATTTTCCTTATTCCTCTCTTGGTTTCCTCTAGGAGTTTGAAGTTATATATTCTATTTATATATTTTTAGCAGTTGCTCTTAAATTTTTAATACATGTAGTTAACAAATCCTATCTTCCTCCTCCTGAACAAGGTTGGGATTAACAGCAGATGGACATTTAGAGGCATTATAAAAGAAAGGATCAGGGAACTTGGAGATGGAGCAATAGAAATTAATCAAACTGACGTAAAGTGAGGAAAGAAATTTTAAAAAATGAACAAATCATCAGTAACCTATGAAGTATTATCAGGCAGTCTAATATATAGTTCATTGGAATCCTAGGAAAAAAGAAAGAGAATATGACAGAAAAAAATTAACTGACTGATGACCAGATATTTCTCAAATTTGATGAAAAGTATCAATACACAGATACAAGAAATTTAACAAACTCCAAATGGGATAAATTTTAAAGAAAATATACCTACACATATCTTTGTCAAATTGATCAAAAAAGAGAAGAAAATATCAAAAGAAGCCAGAGGAAAAAAAAGAGAAAATTACATGCAACATAGCAAAGACATGAATTATGGTTGACTTTTTATTGGAAATGATGCAAACCAGAAAACAATGGAACAGCATTTTTAAGATGCTGAAAGAAAAAAATCTTCAACCTTAAATCTTACAACCAGTGATATGATGTAGCCTTCGAAAATTAAGGTGAAATAAAGACATTTTCAGATAAGCAAAAAATTGAGAGAATTCATAGCCAGCAGACCCTTACTAAAAGAAGTGCTAAAGGAAGTTCTTCAGGCTGAAAGGAAACAGTACCAGATAGAAACACAAATGAACAGGGAGAAATAGAGTTTCAGAAATTGCAAGTATGTGGGTAAATATAGAAGACTTTTTTCTCTTTCTTTAATTTATTTAAACTATAATTGACAGTTAAAAGCTAAAAGAATTTTAGTTATGCCCTTTGTTTTATTTTTAGTTCTTACTCTTGGGATTGCAATATGCAATTAAAGTTTTTTTCAGATTATAGTTTATCAGTATTTTGCTGTTTCACATATAATGTAAAACTGTATACAGGCATACCTCATTTTCTTTGTGTTCATTTTATTGTGCTTCACAGATATTGTTTTTTTTTTTTTGTTTGTTTGTTTGTTTTACAAATTGAAGGTTTGTGGCAACCCTGTGTTGAGCAAGTCTATTGGCACCATTTTTCCAACAGCATGTGCTCACTTTGTGTCTGTGTCATGTTTTAAATAAGGTGTGTACACTGTGTTTTTAGACATAATGCTATTGCATACTTAATAGACTACAGTATATCTGTGTATCATGCAGGACAGAGCAGGGCAAAGAGACAGAGGCCAAAGGAAACCCGTGAGTTACTCGCTCCTGTGGCTGGAAATGGCACATATGTCCCACCGTCAAGGCAAGTAGCCTCCGTAAAACCCCTGGCTCACTATGGCCAACTGAGTGAGAGGGAGTGTTTCTTGGGAGGAAGAGGGGTCTGGTGGAGGGTGGAAAGTGGTTTCTTTTCAGTGAGTTTGGCCAGCTGAGCCCCCTTTGAATATCAAAAGGGACCCCAACCAGCACTGAAGCAGTCCCAGAGAGATGGAAGGGGGGATCTGATCAGGCAGGCTGTCAATCCCAGCCACCCTGGGAGAGAGAGGAATTAGATCAGTGAGCGGGCAGAGACTGGTGCCTAGCTACCTCTGCTCAGGCAAACTGTTAGAAGCCCAACTCGCCTGAGGGAACAGGGGTGGGTAAGATAAGCCAGAGAAGCTTTTGGAAGTCTACTTAACCTGTGGAGCAGATGTAGCTCAATGTAGGAATTCCTGCCTTGCATATATGAGGTCTCTGGTTTGATTTCCCATACCTGTTAAATGAAGGATCCAGAGAATGATCCACTAGGTTATCAGGCACCCAGCTGGCACTAGGGAATGTATAAACTGAGATTTATTTATTTTTTTTTAATTTTTTTGCATCTTTTATTTTTTAATTGGTTCTTTTTTATTCTTTCCTTCTTTTATTTGTTAAAACTGGGTACATCACCTGCAGAGGGCAGGCTGCAGGATGATTGATTGATGAGCACCAGCAGCCTGAGAAGCTCCCTAGGGGCCTCAGAGAGAAGGTTTTTTCTCCTGGGTTGTTTTTTGTTGTTGCTGTTTTGTTTCTTGTTGTCTTTTCCCTTTCTTTGTTTTCTTTTTGTTTTACTTACTTTTTCTACCTACTTTATTTCTTTTCTTTCCTTCATTTTTCTATCCTCTGTCTTCTGTTGCTTTTCTTTCACCCCATCTCTTCTTGTTTGGTCTTCATTTTCTCTCTCTCTTTTCTTTTCTTCTCATCTTCCCAGGCTTTTAATTCATTCTATTTTTTCTCTATTTTGTTTCTTGTTTCATTTTTTTAATATTTGACCTTTTTTATTCTTATTCCTTTGTATTTTTTTAATGATTTTATTACTCTTATTACTTATATATTTTCCTAGCTCCTGTACAGTTCCTCTTCTACCTTTTATTATTATTATTACTATTATTCTTTTTCTCCTATCTCTTTCTTTTTCTCTGGTCCTAATTTGTTTTCCAAGGGAACACAGACAACTGCAAGGATATAGAATAAGAGGAACCAAGTGTTAAATAGGAAACTTACCACACATAAAAGCAACAACAAAACAAAACTCTAAAATAGAAGGAAAAACCAACCTACTGAATAAACCCATCAAGATAAACAGATACCTAGACACCAACAAAAAATTACAAGTCATACTAAGAAACAGGGAGACATGGCCCAGTCTAATGAACAAACTAAAAAACAGGAGGAGATGCAGAATGTGGAACAACTAATCAAGGATGTCCAAACAAATATCATGAATCAACTTAATGAAGAGATAAAGGATATTAAAAAGACACTGGCATACATATAAGGTATATAAATGTGTTCAAATGTTCATGAGGCATTGCCACAGTGGGTAGAGAGTCACACAACAACTGAAAGAATATTGAATTCCCATCCTGGGGAGCTCTGCCACATTCTCTAATGGAAAAGCAACAATCCCCCAAGTACAGGGGCAATGACTAGTGAAGAAAGATGGTCCATTGATGGGCCCTTGATATTGACAACTATGCTTATGAACCTTTTGCTCTTGAATTTGCAACTAAGCTTAGTATTGTAGAGTGCCTAAGAGTTACCTCCTGGGAGCCTCCTTGTTGCTCAAATGTGGCCTCTCCCTAAGCCAAACTCAGCATATAAATGCATTACTTTCTCCCCACTGAGGGACATGACTCCCAGGGATGATCCTCCCTGGCATCGAGGTATTACTACCAACCACCGGCTAGTGATACAACTGGAAAAAGACCTTGAATAAAAGGGGGGGACAGTAAAGATAAATGAGTTTATATGGCTAAGAGACTTCAAAGTGAGTTGGAAGGTCATCAGAGAGGTAACACTTATGCATGTCTCAGCAGGATCTCATAGATGGCCAAGGTAGATACTACCCCAAATAGTGGGGCCCCTGAGGGCTCTGGAGACACCAAGGTCCAACGGTCATGGCAGATAGCTCCGGAGTTTGGTGCCTTGCCAGTGGGCTTTACTTTGGAGTTTGTGCTCCCGAGTGTGACAGAATTAGACTCAGATGTGACTTCTCTACACATGCCTCTTCTGTCCCTTTTATTTGAACCTATAGTTGGTGCTGGAGTTGGTAGGTGTACATCCAAGAGACTTTAATCTCTGGGCTGTCCATGTGCCAGCTGGGTCCTGAGCCTCAGCGGAGTTGCTGCACCTATTCCCCAGTTCATTGGACTCATCCAGGACAACTAACAAGGAGGTGAGGATGGACAACCAACACACCAAGGAACCAAGAGAGTCTACAACTGCAAGCAAGAGAGTTCCTTCCATCAGCCATATGGGATTGAAGCCCCCTCTCAATTAGAGGTGGAGTGGGCATCACCATCTCAGAATCCTCAGGACTGGGGAATAAAATATGGACTAGAGTAGACTTACTGGTGTTCTACTATAGATTTATTGTGACTCTAGCAATGGAATAAATTATATCATTTTTTTTTTTAAAGATTTATTTATTTTATTTATTTATCCC
>JAQZBX010051181.1:0-19453 GCA_029593785.1 Cabassous unicinctus | reverse complement strand
TATACATACATATATATATATATATATATGTATGGGATTTCCATATGCCCTGCTCCCTACACCTCCCACATTTTCCCACATTAACAACTTCCTTTATTAGTATGGTACATTCATTACAATTGATGAACACATTTTGGAACATTGCCACTAAGCAAGGGTTATAGTTTACATTGTAGTCTATACCCTCTCCTGCACAATTTTGTAGATAATGGCATATTATTTTTGTTTCGGGCCTCACAAGAATGACATTAAATTTATCATCATTCTAATGGGAATAAAATAATATTTCATTGTTATTTTAAATTGTTTTCTGTGCAAAAGTTATGTAAGTGATCATTTCTTCATATATTTGTTAGCCATTGGAACACACATTCCTGTGAATTTTCTAAACAGTTGTTGATTTCTGGCCTACTTTCCTGTAAGCTAAGTTTGGTGTTTACAATGTCCTTGACACTTTTAAGAATATTTTAGTTCTTATTATGAAATATATTATACACACAGGAGCATAGATGTCCCCTTCTTTCATGGCAGCCATTGTGCCATGGCTCTGTACAACCCCATGGCCCATGAGCCTCAACAAGGGCCTTAATGTGACTTAGAATGTGAGCATGCTGGGGCAGACTTCAACGTGGATAATCTAGGCCAGCAGTCATCATGTTAGCAGACCATGAAGCTTGTCAGCTGCTTGAATTCAGCCAAAGACTGGATATCAACCTTTTAAACAATGTGGTGAATTGTTTATTCCATGGAGAATGAAATCAGCAAAGAATGGCTCAATATGTATTGACCCTTTTAAAAGAGCATCCTGATGCATGGACAAGAGTCAACTCAATTTTGGAATTTGAATACAAACTACTATGGACTACAAATTTTGGAAAATGTGATAAAAAAGAGGTGGAAGATTCTTCCAAGGAAACAACATGAAGGTATAAAAAAGTACGTTGTTGGCCCCATTATCAAGATGTTATCTATTCCAGCCTGTGTACAGAAGGAAAAGCTGTATATCAGGAAATTAAATATGATTCTTGTTCAGATGCTGAAACAGGAATGGCCCAAACATTGGCCAACATTTATAAGTGATATTATAGGATTAAGTAGGATATGTGAAAGTTTTCATATTATTATGAAATATTATGATAAAATTCTCAAACTTCTCCAGTTTACATACAACCTTAGAAGAATTGTTTAGATTTCTTAACTGGATTCAATGGAGATACATTTTTGAGAAAAAGTTAATCAGCACATTAATTCATAAATTCCTGAATGTTCCAATGTTTTGAAATACCTCTCTGAATTAGCTTACTGAGATTGCTGGTGTGAGTGTATGCCAGTATGAAGAGCAATTTATAACATTATTTACACTGAATATGATGCAGCTAAAACAGATGCTTCCTTTAAACACCAATATTTGACTTGCATGCTCACATGGGAAAGATAACGATCAGAACTTTATTTAAAATCTCAGTTGGTTTCTCTGCACTATTCTTAAGGAAAATAGTCAACTTATATAAAAAAGATTATATTTCAGGGAAACACTGATGGAGGCCCTTCACTACATGCTGTTGGTATCAGAAGTGGAAGAAATTGAAATCTTTAAAATTTGTCTTGAGTACTGGAAACACTTGGCAGCTGAACTCCATAGAGAGAGCTCATTATCTATACCTACCACTCCATTGCTCTCTGGACCTCAACATATTGATTTTCCTCCCAGGAGACACCTCTAGCTGCCTTTATTATCCAAGGTCTGCTTATTAATGGTTAGTCATATGACTAAACCAAGGGAAGTATTGATTGTAGAAAATAATCAGGGAGAATTTATGAGAGAATTCATGAAAGATATATTCCTTAAATGTGTATAAAAATATGAGAGAAACATTAGTTTATCTTATTCATCTGTATTTTGTAGATACAGAAAGAATAATGACTGAGAAGCTTCACAACCAATTCAATGGTACAGAGAGGTCATGGAAATATTTGAGTACATTTTGTTGGGCAATAGGTTTCATTAGTGGAGCATTGCATGAAGAAGATGGAAAAAGATTTCTTGTTACTATTATAAAAGATCTATTAGGATTATGTGAACAGAAAAGAGAAGAGACAAAGATAATAAACCATTATTGCATCAAATATCATGCATCTAATAGGTCAATATCCAAGATTTTTGAGAGCTCCCTGGCAATTTCAAAAACTTTCATTAACAAGCTATTTGAATTCATGCTTGAGACCAATGATAGAGTCCAGGATGTGGCTTGCAATACTTTCATAAAATTAGCTCAAAAATACCTTGGACATTTCATTCAGGTTCAGTTTGGAGAAGTAACACTTTTATTGGTGAGATTTTGAACAATCTTAACACTATAATCTGTGATCTTCAGCCTCAACATGTTCATACATATTATGAAGTTGTGGGGCACAAAATTAATGCACAAACAGGCCAAACAGTAAAAGAACAGTAAAAGAACATTTGATAAAAAAGCATAAACCAGCAGTCTAACAAAAATATGGATACTTAAAGATCCTGAAACAGTCAAGAAACTTGGTATCATATTGAAAACAAATGCAAGAGCTTACAAAGCTGTTGGACACCACTTTATAAATCAACATAGATGAATTTATTTAGATATGCTTAATGTGCACAAGTGCCTCAGTGAAAATTTTTCTTTAGCTATCTACGCTAATGGTTAGATGGTTAAAAAGCAACCACTGGTTAGAAGTGTGCAAACAGTAAAAAGGGAAACTTGAAACTTAATATCTGGTTGGGTTGGCCATTCCAATAATCCATGGATGGTAGCTGAAAATTGCATTCCTCCTCTGTCATACAGTTCTCATTGATTATCAGAGAAATGTCCCAGCTGCTAGAGAACCAGAAGTGATTAGTACTATGGCTATTATTGTCAGCAAGTTATGAGAACATATAACAGCTGAAATACCTCAAATATTTTATGCTATTTTTTGAATGCACATTAAATATGATAGATAAGGGCTTTGAAGAATATCCTCAACAGAGAACAAGCTTTTTTTCACTACTTCTGGCTCTCAATTTTCATTGATTCCCAACATACTTAACTCTTCAACCTGCACAGTTCAAACTTGTTTTGGATTTCATTATTTAAGCTTTCAAACATACTATGAGGAATGTTGCAGATACAGAATTGCAGATACTTTTAACCCTCTTACAAATGTTTTCCAAGAAGAAGCTGCAGTTCAGGATTTCTAATAAACTTATTTCTGTGATATTCTTCAGCGCATCTTTTCTGTGGTGACAGACATCTCATGTACTGTTGCTTTAACAATGCATGAATTACTTCCTGTATATATGTGTAATTTGGTAGAAGGAGGAAAAATCAGTGCACTGTTAAACCCTGGAAATCCAGTTAGCAATCAAATGTTTATTCAGGAATTTGTGGCTAATCTCCTTAAGTCTGCATTCCCTCATCTACAAGATGCTCAAGTTAAGCTCTTTGTGACATGGCTTTTCAGTTTAAATCAAGGTATCCCTGCTTTCAAGGAGAAGCTAGAGATTTCCAAGTACAAATAAAGGAGTTTTTAAGTGAGGATTCATCTGATCTGTTTTTGGAAGAAAAAGAAAAATCTTTGGACAAACCCAGGAAGAGAAACATAAATTCTGAATGTCTGGACCTGAAATCCTTAACCCACATGAAATTTTGAAAGAAATATGTGATTAAAATCAGAAGTTATGCTGTTTTTTACCTCTGTGCAATTCTAATGGCATGAAGAAAACAGCATATGGATATTTGTCAACCAAAATGATACTAATTTGTAAACTAAAATGTCACTTAGTGACTTTTGTTCTTATGTTTTTATATAAAAAATTTTCAGTGAAATATCCTTCCATTCTTTAAACTTTTGTTTTGGTCATCTTTATTTATATTGCATGAAGTTGAAAATTAAGGCATTTTTAAAAAATTTTCTTCTTTCCCATTTTGTGACTAAGATAGGAGGAAGAGGCAAATTCAATTTGAACATATACTTGTAAATTCTATTGCAAAATTATACAACTTTTCATTTAAACAATAGCAGTTTTTAAATTAGGGAGCATTTTTTCTAGCCTGAATTTCAGTCTAGAAGAAAATGTAATGAGTAAAACAAATTGTGTTTTTAAAAGGTTTATACTGCTGCATTGTCTGAAGTTAGTACCTGTTAGACTCAATTGTCTAGACTACATGTATTACAAGTCTGTATGGCAGGTTTACAGCAAGATGATGTGCATATCATCCCATTGTAAAGCAACTTCAAAAAATATGGGAACACAGTTAATTTTTCATACTTTGTGTGTGTGTGTGTACTATCCCTTGTTGACAACAGCTTTTTGTTTTCCTCAATGAGGAGTGGTGCTCATTTGTGAGCCTTCATTAACCTAAAGTGAAATCGTAAAAAATATTCATCTTGTTAGAATAGTCTGAATTTTTTTTAATAACTCAAAAAACAAACAAAACAAAATTCTGGCTTTTGAAATGAAATACTAATTTACATTGTTTAGCAATCTGTAGTTCTTTAAGTACTCAACTTAAACAAAATAAACTTGGCTTATATAAAAAAGAGTATATATCTAAGATATTTTAAAAATTAAGTAAAATGACAAACTGTAATCACCACACATATGGAAAATCTACATCAACAACTCACTCAAATTGTTGGTGGGCTCCTCCCACCTTTCCCAGAGATCTACAACATCCTAAAATTTGTTTTAGTCATTCCCTGTTTTTTTTTTTTCTTTATCCATTTACCTAATTCAATTTTCTTTAATTTTCTGCTCTTACAAACAAGGATCTAAAATGTTTATTTGGACAAGTCTCTTTGTGAAAACAGAAATTGTTTTAGAGTGAACATGCTGATTAGAATAAAGTTTGTGAAATTCATCCATGTTCTTGTATGTATTAATAGTTGATCTGGACAGACACCTAACAGCCTGAGAAAGAAGGAAGCCAGAAGAGACAGCCAGGAACTGTTAGAAGCCCAACTTGACTGAGGGAAAAGAGGGTGGGGAGAGCCAGATAAAGTTTCAGAAGCCTACCTAAACTGTAGAGTGGGTAGAACTCACTGGAGGAACTTCTGCCTCACATATACTAGGACACAGGTTCAGTCCTCAGTACCTCTTAAGGGAAGGATTCAGAGAGTGATATAGAGGGGTGTCAGGCACACAGTTGCCCCTTGTGACAAGAAACTTACAGACTCGGTTTTTTCTGTTTTAGGGTTTTTGATCTGTTATTTTCTATTTTTATTTATCATTATTTTTTGCTCTTTATTTTATTCTCTAAAATTGGGTGCCTTAATTGTAGAGTGTGGCCTGCAGGGTGATTTACTGATGAGCATTGGCCAACTGAAAGAGCTCCCAGGGGCCTAAGAGTGAAACCGGTTTTTCCTGCATTGTTTTTTTGGCTTTTTTTATTTTTTTAATTTTTTTCTTTCTTTATTTCCTTTTTTTTCCCTTCTTTTTTCTCCTTAGTTCATTTTTTTTTCTTGCTTTCATTTTTTTCCCTTTTCCATTGTTTTTGTTAGTTTCTCCTTCTCTGGATGGATTCATTTATTTTTCTCTCTTCTCATCTAGCCAGTCTTATTTTATTTTCCTTTTTTCTTGTTTCTTTTTATTCCACCATTTTATTCTTATTCCTTTGTATTTTTTATGATTTTTCACTATTATTACTTATTTTTACCTGGCTCTTTTATGGTTCCTTTCTATTTTGTTATTATATTACTCTTTTTCTTTTCTTCTCTCTTTTCTTATCTATGGTCTTAATATTTTTCTAAGGCAACGTGTACAACTAAGAAGATATGGAAGTGGAAGCAGTGTCAAAGAGGAATCTTAACACAAAACAAAACAAAATAAAACCCTAGAGTAGAAAGATAAGCTAACCATTTAATAAACATATCAAGATAAGCAGATGCTTAGACATCAGCAAAACTTACAAGCCATATTAAAAAATAGGAAGACATGGATCATTTAATGAACAAATTAAAAAACAAATAGAGATGTAGAATATGGAAAAACTAAACAAGGATATCCAAACAAATGTCATGAAGCAACCTAATGCATTGAAGGAAGAGATAAAGGATATTAAGAAGATACAGTGGGAACACACTGAAGATATCATAGACATGAATAAAAAAAAAAAACAGATCTGATCGTGATGAATGGCACAATGTAAGAAATCAAAAGTAATCTGGAAGCACATAACAGGAGATGTGAACTGCAGAGGAAAGAATTAGTGATGTCAAAGACAGTACATCTGAAATTAGACAGATAGTATAACAGATAAATAAAAATAGAAAAATTTAACAGAGACTCAGGGAATTGAATGAAAACAGAAAATTCACAAGCAAAAGCATTATAGGCATCCAAGAAGAAGAGAAGGGAAAGGGGGCAGAAGGAGTATTGGAGGAAATAATTGCTGAAAATTGCCCAAATCATTGAGGTACATGGATATACTTGTCCAGGAAACACAGTACACTCTAATCATTATAAATCCTAACAGGCCAACCCCGAGACTAATATTTATCAAATTGTCGAATGCTCAGGACAAAGAGAATACTGAAAACAGCAAGATAAAAGAGATCCATCAAATACAAGGATTAAGTGTTGATTTCTCACCTGTAATAATGGTGGTGAGAAGGCAGTGATATGACATAGTTAAAGCACAAAAAGAAAAAAAAAAAACTTCTAGTCAAGAATTCTATATCCAGCAAAGGTGGCATTCAATAAATAGGGAGATTTCAAAATACTCACATATAAACAGAAATTAAGGGAATTTGTCAACAAGAAAACTACACTTCAAAAATAATAAGGGTGTTTGCAGGTTGAAAGGAAAAAAACAGGGGAGAGAGGGTTGGAGGAGAGTGTAGAAAGGAAGCTTATTAAGAATAACTAAAAAGATAAAAAGAGAAATAAAACAAAATATGACATACAAACATGAAGAAAAAGTGGCTTATCTAAGTAATGTTTTGCCAGTAATAACACTGAATGTTAATGGATTAAACTCTCCAAACAAAAGACACAGACTGGAAGAATAGATAAGGAAATATAACCCATTGTTATGCTCTCTACAAGTAACTCACCTTAGCCACAGGGACACAAGAAGTTTGAAAGTGAATGCTTGGAAAAAGATTTAAATGCAAACAATAACCAAAATATGGTGGGAGTAACTATATTAATATTGGACAAAGTAGACTTTAAGTGCAAAACTATTGTAAGAGAGAAAGAAAGACGCTACATATTAATAAAAGGGGCAATCTATCAAGAAGGAGGAACAATCATAAACATGTATGCACTTAACCAGAGTGTCCCAAAATGCATGAGGCAAACACTGGATAAACTCAGTGGAGAAATAGATGCCTCTAAATTATAGTGGAAGATATTAATATATCATTATCACCATTAGACAGAACATCTCAACAGATGTTCAATAAAGAAACAGAGACCTTGAATAATGCATCAAAGAAACTAGACCTAATATACAAAGAACATTACACCCAAATAGAATAGGATATACACTTTTCTCAAGTGCAGATGAATCATTTTCCAGGATGAACCACATGTCACAGATCAACTCTCAACAAAAAAGAAAGACTGAAATTATACAAATTAATTTTTCTGACCACACTGGAATGAAGCTGGAAATTAATAAGGGACAGAGAACAAGAATAGGCACAAAGATATGGAAGTTAAACAACACACTGTCAGACAATCAGTGGGTCAAAGAAGAAATTGAAAAAGAAATCAGAAAGTACCTTGAAATGAATGAATATGAGCACACAACCTATCAAAACCAATGGGATGCAGCAAAAGCAGTGCTGAGAGGGAAATTTATAGCTATAAATGCCTATATTAAAAAAAGAAGAAAGAGCTAAAATCAAAGACCTATCTGAACAGTTGGAGAAAATAGAATAAACAACAAGAAACTCATCTTAAAGCAAGTAGAAAAAAGGAATTAACAAACAAAGCAGGACTAAATGACATTGAGAATTAAAAGACGCTACAAAAAATTAACAAAACCAAAGCTGGTTTTTTAAGAAGATTAATAAATTGATCAAGCCCTTAGCTGGACTAACAACATAAAGAAAGAAGATTGAAATACATAAAATGAAAATGAAGACGTGAATATTAACACTGATCCCATGAGTATCATTAGAGGATACTTAGAAAAATTGTATGACAACAAGATGGATAACTTAAATGATACATTGAAGAAATAAGAAATTGATAAACTCAACAGACCTTCATAGGTAATGAGATTTAATCTGTCTTCAGAAATTTCCCAATTCAAAAGAGCCCAGGACTAGATGGCTTAACAGGAGAATGCTACCATTCATTCCGGAAGGAACACAAGTCTTTCTTAAACTCTTCCAAAAAAGTAAAAGTGGTGCAAGCATTGCCTAACTCATTCTATGATGCCGACATCACTCAAATACCAAAGCAACATAAAGATGCCACAAGAAAAGAGCACTATAAACCAATATCTCTAATGAACACAGCTGCTAAAATCCTCAACAAAAAACTTGTCAATCATATTCAACAACACAACAAATGAATTATACACCATGAACAAGTGGGTTTCATCCGTGGTATACAAGGATTTTTCAATATAAGAAAATCAGTGGGTGTACTACACCACATTAACAGATCAAAAGAAAACCACATAATCATCTCTATTGGTGCAGAAAAAGCATTTGACAACATACAGCATCCTTTCTTGGCAAAAATGCTTCAAAAGTTAGGAATAGAAGGAAAAATACACATGATGTAGGATATATATAAAAACCTACAACTAACGTCATATTCAATGGTGAAATGCTAAAGTGTTTCCCTCTAAAATCTGGAACAAGGCCAGAATGACCATTGTCACTGCTCTTATTTAAAACTGTGTTTGAAGTACTTGCTTGAGCACTTAGGCAAACAAAAGAAAAAAATTCACCCAAATTGGACAGGAAGAAGTAAAAGTTTCCCTATTTGCAGATGAAATGATCCTATACTTAGAAAGCCCTGAAAAAATTTACAACAAAGCTTCTAGAACTGATAAACATGTTCAGTAAAGTGCAAGGATATAAGATCAACATGTAAAAAATTAGTAGCACTTCTGTACACCAATAATAAGCAATCTGAGGAGGAAATCAGGAATAAAGTTCCATTTCAAAATGCAGCTAAAAGAATCAAATATCTAGGAATAAGCTAAACTAAATTTGTAAAGAGCCTATACACAGAAAACTATACAACATTGTTAAAGGAAATCAAAGACCTAAATAAATGGAAGAATATTCCATGTTCATGGATTGGGAGACTAAACATCATTAAGATGTCTTTTCTACACAAATAAATTTACAAATTTAGTGCAATTCCAATAAAAATCACAACAGCATTTTTTTATGAATTTGGAAAGGTATATATGAAAATTATATGTATGGGCAAGAGGCTCTGAATAGCCAAAAAATATGGAAAAACAAAACTGAAATTGGGGGAATCATGCTACCTTACTATAAATCATACTCAAAATCTGCAGTGGTCAAAACTGTGTGGTATTGTCACAAGAATAAACAAACTGAACAATGAAAGCTATTTGAGAGTTCTTATATAGATCCTCAATATACAGTCCACTGATAATTGACAAACCCACAATGCCCACTCAACTGTTTAAGAATGGCCTCTTCAACAAATGGTGCTGGGAGAACTGGATATCCATATCCAAAAGAATGGGAGAGGATCACCATCTCATGTCCTAAACAAAAATTATCTCAAGATGGTTCAATGATCTAAATAAAAGAGCCAACAGCATAAAACCCCTAGAACATAATGTAAGGACGCATCTATGAGATCTTGTAATAAGATATGATTTCATATACTTAACACCAAAGCATAAGCAATGAAAGAAAAAAAAATAGATAAGTGGACCTGCTCAAAATTAAAAAACTTTGCACTTCAAATGGGTTTGTGAAGAAAATGAAAAGGCAGTCTACTCAATGAGATAAATTACTTGGCAACCATTTAACTGACAAGGGCCTAATATCCAGTTTATGTAAAGAAATCCTATAACTCAAAAATTAAAAGACAAACAACCCATTTAAAAAAAAACGGTCAAAAGATTTGCATAGACACTTTTCGAAAGAGGAAATGCAAATGGCAAAAAAGCATATGTAAAGATGCTCAACATCAGTAGCTTTTAGGAAAATGCAAATCAAAACTGCAATGAGTTATCACCTTACACTTATTAGACTAGCGGCTATTAAAAAACAAAGAACTTCTGGTGTTAGAGGGAATGTGGAGGTAAGAGAAACCTCATCCACTGTTGTTGGGAATGTAGTATGGTGCAGCCATTGTTGAGGATGGTTTGTCAGTTCCTCAGGAAGCTAACTGTAGAACTGCCATAAAATCCAGCAATCCTTCAAAGCAGGGACATGAATAAACATACACACCCGTGTTCATAACGATAGTATTCACTATTGCCAAAAGTTGGAAGGAACACAAGTGTCTATAAACCAATGAATGGATAAGCAAATTGTTCTATATACATATAATGGAATTTTACTCAGCTGTAAGAAAAATGAATTGTTGACACATGGGATAATATGGATGAATCTTGAGGACCTTATGTTAAGTGAAGCAGGTGAGTCATTAAAGGACAAATATTAGACAATCTCCCTGATATGACCTAAGCAAATTGAGCAGACTCACAGAACTAGAGTCTCAAAGATAGGCTATCAGGAGGCACAAAGGGAGTAGAGTGTGGTGAGGTGATGTTCAATATGGGCAGAACCTATGATAAGGTGAAAGGGTTGGGGTTTGGGAGTGGATGGTGGTGACAGTGGTGCAGGAATGTGAATGGGGTCGATGGTACTAGAAAGTGAGAGTGAGCGGTGGTAGAACAGGGAGGAGGGCTGGAGGAAGGAAGAGGTAAACCCAGGAAATTTGTAGGTCCATGGTTAAAAGTACAGTGGTGGGAATGATTTTTTAGCAACTATGGCAAGGGTATGGTACTTGTGCAGGGCTTTGGTGGTGGGTGGATATGTAGGAAATGGTGCACTTGGGGCAGGCTTCTATGGAATATGTAAGTGTTGATCTTGTCATATGGTGTTATCATTGTGGGTGGAGACCCACACAGTAAACAAGAAAATCTTTAACTCCCATCCTGGATTGTCCTGCTATGTTCTCAAAGATTGGGGCAAGAGCCTATCAAGAACATCGGCAGTGCCTAAGAAAAGAAGACAGACCAATATGGCAAGCCCTCAATATTAATGCATGTAACTATGAACCTTAGTGTTCAAAAGTTGCAACTTAGTGGTTACCATGGGTTCTGAGAGGAGGGGGAGAGAAGGCTGGATAGAGCATGAGGCATTTTTAGGGCATTGGAATTGTTCTCCATGATTTTGGAATGGCAGATACAAGCAATTATACATTTTGTTCGAACCTGTAAAAGTGTACCATACAGAATGTAAACCATATTGGAAACCTTTGACCATGGTTAGTGGTAATGCTTCAAAAAAATTGATCTGTACTTTTTATTTACATTTTATTTTTAAATATTTGTAGATTGATATGCAGCTGCGAATTATAACAGAGATCCCATGTACACTTTACCCAAGTCCTCTCAGTGATAATGTCCTGCAAAACTATATGACACTTGGGGAGCCTGTGTAGCTCATCACTTGGGCATTAGGCTTCCCACATACGAGGTCCTGGGTCCTATCTCTGGCCCCGGTACCTCCAAAAACAAACAAACAAACAAACTATATTATGCTGAAAGAATCAGTATATTGACATTGATAAAATCCACAAATCTTGCTGACATTTCATTTTCATTTGTCTCCTGTCTTGATTTGAATCTTTTGTGGAATCCAGAAAATTATGTTCTTAAGCTAATTCCATTCTGTGCATGGAAGCCTATTGTGTATGGGATCTTTTGGCCAGACTCAGTTAAAGGACCTTTTGATTAGATGAATTTTGATTAGATCACTTCAGTTAAGGGCTGTTGAAGTGAGACTGAATGGGAAGGTAGGGGCCTCGGCAGAGACTGGGATCCATTTCGCCTTGCTGCATAGCTGGACTCCAGGATCACCAGCAGCCAAACTTGGTGAGACAGTATCTCTGATGATGTCTTGATTTGGACATTTTCACAGCCTTGGAACTGTAGCATTCTCCCCTAATAAATTCCCATTATAAAAGCCAACGCATTTTTGGTGTTTTGCTCCTGGCAGATTTAGCAAACTAAAACATCTCTTGTCTGAATGTCTGTGTGTGTGTGTGTGTGTGTGCTTACTTATGTCCAAATTTTTTCATAAGTGAATATCAGGATACAAACCATTCTATCACCACAGGGTTCCCTTGTGTTGACCCTTTATATCCACACCCTTATCCTCACTCCTCCAATTCCTAGCAATCACTGATTTCCTTCCAGTTCAATAATTCCACCATTTCAAGAATGTTATGTAAATGGAATCACTTACAGCTTGTGATATTCCTAGACTGGAAGTTTGGAAGAGAATTGATATAATTCTCTGGATATTAATCCAAATTATTTCAGGTAACAATAGTATGCTTATTTTTCTTGTTGAGCAGTTTTCCATGTTTTTGATGTACCAGTTTTTTGAATAAGAATGAAGAGTGCATATAATTTGGCCATGATCGTGATCCTATAAGAATAGCATTTTTCACTATTAAGTATGAGTTTAGGTGTAAATTATGTTTAGTTTTATAAATAATTTTATCAAGTTGAAGAAGTTGAATTCTATGCCTAACTCAAGGGCTTTTTACAAAAATCATGAATAGATGTTGGATGTTACCAAATGCTTTTTGTGTCAACTGATGTGATTTTTTTCTTTTTTTCTTTAGTCTGTAAACAAGGGAGATAACAGTGATCGATTTTCAAATATTGAACCAGCATTTTATATCTGAATAAATCCCTCTTGATTATGGTCTATAATTCATTTTCTACATTATTGGTTTCAATTTGCTAATATTTTGTAAAGGGTCTTTAGGTCTAAGTAGAAGAGAAATATTACTGGATAATATTATTTTTCCCGTTCACTCCTTTTTTGTAGTCTTTCTCTAGTTTTAGTAATACTAAACTGAGATGGGACCTGAAGTGTTCCATCCTTTCCTTATGTATTTTTCTCTTAACACACGTTTTAGCTGTATTTCACAAATTCTGATATGGCATATTTTCATTTTAATTCAGTTTTGTGTATTTTATTTAAACACATTAGAAAACTAAGTGAATTTGTCTCTAGCAGATCTATCCTTAAAGAATGACCACAGGAAACTCTAATTAGAAATTAAGTGATAGAATAAGACTGGAAACATCACAAAATATGAGAGGAATTAATTATTAATTTTGGCAGATGGAGTGTTAGAATTGTATTGTTTTATTTCCAACTCTCAATAATTTTGTTTATTCTAAGTTATTGATTACTAGTTTGAGTTCTTCATAGCTAAGAAATATATTCTGTATAATGTCAATTATTAAAATGTTGTTTAGATTTGTTTTCTGACCCAGGATATGTCCTATCTGGAGAATATTCCAGTACCTCTTGAAAAGAATATATACTCTGGTATTGTCAAGTGGAGTACTCTATAAATATAGGTTAGACCCTGTTGATGGGTGGTGTTTTTCAGTTAAATATTTTTGCTAATTTAATATTTAGTATTTCTATCATTTGCTCAGAGGTGGATGTTGAGATTCTCAATTTTAACCATGCATTCTCCAATTCTTCTTTTAGCTTGGTCAGTTTTTGTTTCATGTATTTTAAAACTCTGTTGTTTGGTGCATACACATGTAGGATCACTGTGTCTTCTTGTTTGGTTCAACCTTTCTCCCAGTAATTTTCTTACCCCTGAGATATACTTAAATCTGATATTAACAGAATCAATTTATAAATTGATTTAACATGGTGGATCTTTTTGCATACCTTTACTTTCAATGTAACTATGTTATGTTTGAAGTGAGTTTCTAATAGTACGTAGTTTGTACATGCATTTGTATCCATGCTGCCAATTTCCATTTTGTAATTGGTGTATATTCTTGAACTATTTACATTTAAGGTAATTCTTGGCATTTTAGAGCCAACACCTGCGTTTTTGTTGTTTTTCCATGTTTTTCTTCTCTTTCTAATTTTTTAAATTTTCTGTAGGTTATTTGAATATTTTTTAAGGATTCCATTTTGTTTTATTACTACTATTTGTGAGTACATCACACTGTATAGATTTCGTTTAACAATTGATGATGTTACAAGTTTTTATTCAACCTTCAAATATGTTTTAAAAACTCAGGAGGAGGATAGTCCATTATAATTATGTCTGTTTTTACCCAATTTATTATTCTTTTTTTCTGTGACATTTCTAGCATAATTCTGTTATCATTTCATTTCTAATTAGAGTTTTATCTTAGTTTTCCTTCATCTGTAAATGTGTTTATTTATCCTCACTTTGGAAGGATAGTTTTGCCAGATACAGTATTTTTGGTTGACAGATATTTTCTTTCAGTACTTGAAAAATATTTTATTTCTTCCTTCTTATATCTGTTCTTTCAGAGAAAAATTAAACTGTCATTTGAATTAGTGTTCCCCCATTGGTAATATGTTTTTCTCTCACTGTTTTTGAGATTTTTTTCTTTTTAGTTTTATACAAACTTAGTTATGTTGTAGTTTGTTGTGAATTTCTATGAATTGATCTCATTTGCAGTTATCTTTGTTTCTTGAATGTGTGGATTTATAACTTTAGCCAAATTTTAGATGTGGTGGGCCATTAATTATTCAAATACATTTCTGCTCTTCTTTCTCTTCTTCTGGGACTCTGATAATGTGATTCACTGAGAATGGATCTTACCACTGAGCCCCACTAATCCCTTGAATGGCTTCCACTTTGTCAGAACTTGTCAGTCCCCCTCCTTCAATCTAAAATTTTTTTCAGTTTTTCTTTTTATTTAGTTCATTAGAAAACTTGTAGGTATACTGAACAATCATGCATAAATTACAGGATTCTTATACACTCCTTTATTATTAAAACTTTGCATGGTGTGGTCCATTTTTTATAATTGATGAAAGCACATTTTTACAACTGTACTGTTAACTATATTCCGTGTTTTAATTTAGGATACACTGCTTTTGTAGTGTAGTTTCATGGACATTTAAAGAAATTTTATTCTGTTACCAGAATGCAAGCTAACATTTCCCCTTTTATCCTCATTCAGATATATGTCAGTGCTGTTAGTTACATTCACAATGTTGTGCTTTCATCACCATCATCAATTATTAAAATATTTCCATCATTCCAAATAGGGACTATTTGTATTTTAATGCTTAATTCCCTATTCCCTAGGACCAGCCTGTGCCTTGATAACATATATTCTAGATTCTGACTCTATGAGTTTGCTTATTCTAATAATTTCAGACCAATGTGATCATACAATATTTGTACTTTTTTATCTGGCTTATTTCATACAAAATGTTATCTTCAAGGCTCATAAGGCTGTTGCATATATCTGAACTTCTTTTCTTTTTACAACTGAATAGTATTCCATTGTAAGTATATACCACATGTTGGTTATCCATGCATGCATCAGTTGATGGACTCTAGGTTTCCTTCGATTATTTGAAAATTGTGTATAATGCTGCTATGATCATTGGTGTACAAAAATCTGATCAAAGCCCTGCTTTCAATTCATTTGGTTATATACCTAGTACTAGGATTTCCAGGTCATATAGTCATGCTATTTTTAACTTTCTGTGCAAACACCAAACTGATTTGCACTGTGGCTGCAGCATTTTACATTCACACAAGCAATGAATGAGTGCTACTATTTCTCTGCATCTCCTCCAACACTGATAATATGCTGTTGTTTTGTGAATAATAGTCATTCTAGTGGGTGTGAAATTTTATACCATTGTGATTTTGATTTGCATTTCCCTGATGGCAAATGATTGTAAGCATCTCTTCATATGCTATTGGGCCATTTGTTTATATTCTTGGGAGAAATGTCTATTCAAGTTTTTGACCATTTTTAATTAGGTTGTTTTTTCATGTTAAGTTGAAAGATTTATTTACATATTCTAGATACCAAACTTTTTATTAGATACATGGTTTCCAAATATTTTCTCAGGTTGTATAGGTTTTCATTTCACTTTCATGATAAAGTAATTTGAGATGCAAAAGTTTTTAATTAAATGAGGTCCCATTTATCTTTTTTGTTGTTGTTGCTTGTGCTTTGGGTGTAAAGTCTAAGAAACAATTGCCTACCACCTGAATATGTTTCCTTACATTTTCTTGTAGGGATTTGATAATTCTGGCTCTAATAGTTAGGTCTATGACCCATTTTCAGTTGATCTTTTGTATATGGTGTGAGGTAGAGGTCTTCCTTCATTCTTCCTCATATAGAGAGTCAGTTTTTCTAGCACTGTTTGTTAAAGAGAATATTGTTTCCCAATTGAATGGTCCTTCATTTTATTTTGATCTTCCCTGATTTATTTTAAAAATGATTTAAAGATTTCTGTGAACAAGCCCTTTCCATTCTTCATTAGATTTATTCCCAGGTATTTGATTCTTTTAGTTCCTTTTATAAATGATTTTTTTCTTAATATCTTCTTCCAATTGTTCATTGCTTGTGTATAAAACACTACTGATTTGGGGTGTTGATCTTGTATCCACCACTTTGCTGATTTCATTTATTAGCACTGGATGCTTTGTTTTGGATGCTTTTAGGGTTTTTTGTATATAAGATTATGTCATCTACAAATAAGGAAATTTTACTTCTTCCTTTTCAATTTAAACAACTTTTTTTTTATTTTTCAAGAACAATTGCTCTGGAAATAAATTCTAGTAAAATTTGAATAACAGTGGTGACAGTGGACATCTTGTCTTGCTCCTGATTTTAAAGATAAAGCATTCTGTTTTGGACCATTAAGTAGGATGTTAACTGTGGGTTTTTCATAGACATCCTATATCATGTTGAGGAAATTTCCTTCAGATACTATATTTATAAAAGCTTTGATCAAGAAGGGATGGTGGACTTTTTCAAACTCCTTTTCTGCATCAGTTGATATGATCATATGTTTTTTATCCCTCATTCTGTTAATGTGATATATTACATTAATTGATTTTTTTGTAATTGATGCAGACTTCCTTATGGTATAATTCAGTAAAGTTTAAAGAAAATATATTTTGCACATTTAGTGTCTAGTGCCCTATGAAACCAAATTTGGGCAAGTTGGTAAATTACATGCTCAAGGCTTATATAATTACTTATTTTTACCTTGTTCTGTCAGTTGTAGTGAGCTTTATCTTAAAATGTTTAATTTTGATACAATTTTTAATTTCCACATTTTCTTTTAATGTTTGCTTCTAATATTGATATGCTATGTAATTATGTGTGTACAATGTTATACCACTTCATTTTAATAAATATTTCAAAATAAGCTCTCCAAATTCTAAAGGAAATGATGACTATTTGCCTCATGGCATTGGACTCCAAACTGGATTGTACATTATATTAGTTTTTCCACATTACTAGGTACACAATACATATTTGTGTGTTTTTTTCTCGTCTTGTCCCTATTTTTATTATTAGGGAAGTTGTAACTTTAAAGGAAAACCATGGAAAAGATACAGAGTTTTCATATATCCTCCTATTATCAAAACTGCATTACTGTGTGTGTAAGTCAGGGTTCACTCGGGAAACAGAATCAACAGGAGATATCTGTCAATAATATGAGACTTTAAGAGTCTCTCATGTGACCGTGGGGATGCAAAAGTCAAGGTTCCGCAGGCAGGCAGCAAACCAGGGCCTCCGATGAAAGTCCGATGAAAGGCCCTTTATGAGTTTCTGGGAGAAGCTGGCTGTCCTAAGATGAGCTGGGAATTTCTCTCTGAATGTTGAAATCACTTCCACTTTTAAGGCATTCAGCTGATTGAATAAAAGCAACACCCATTGCTGATGCAATCTCCCTGATTGATGCAGATGTAATCAGCCATCCATGCAGTAAACTCACTGGTGATCAAAGTCCATAAATGCTCTTGTATTGCAATTAGCCCAGTGCTTGCTGGAACAAACAACTGGGCACAATTACCTGCTGAGTTGTCACATTAGCCTAACCATCACACTGTGATACATTGTTACAATTGACATAAAGATATTATTACAATGTAGTATTAACTATAGTGCATCATCTACATTAGAGTTCATTGCATTCTAGAGTCCTATGGTGTTTTTTTTTTAATTATTCTAACAATATATGTAAAACTTATATTTCCAAATTTTACAAAAATATATTTCCACAATTACAAAAATAGATAATATATAAATGCCTATTCATATGTGATGGAACATACTCAGTATGACTTTAAGGCAAATGGTACATAACAAGAAATTGTGAAGACAAGATCACAGAAGGATGCAGTACCAATTTAAATGAGTGACAATTGTGGCCCCAATTTACAAAACCAAAGACTGTAATATTTAAGCAATTATCTGTGAAAAATAAACATGTTTTGTTCCTATTTCAATATCCTGAACCATTTATTATCCATTAAAGAGTTCTGCTCATACATCAAAGGTTATTATATGGATTATAGGGCCTAGAATATGAGAAGCATATAAAAACATTCAATATAAATACATAATTTAATCATTTAATCATCACACCATATTAATAGGTAGATTGAGAAGTAATATAAAGTGGAAATAGAAAAAAATTATCTAACTTTTATCTTCTGGTATGGAAAACTTAAAACCTGCGAACAAATAGTTTTAATCCTAAAATTTTTACATGTATCATTAATTTACAATTTTGTAAATATATATATTTTTTGCTTTGAGCAAAAGTAATGGTTATTTAAAATTTTTCTTCCACATTATGAAATACAGGTGTCTTTGATCTCAAGAACCAACCACACTTTCCTCTGATGCTTATATGTTATTCAGAACAAAATCTTTAAAGTTATTTTATGATTAGATTTCAGAGGCCATTTTATTTATTTATTTATTTATTTATTTATTTATTTATTTCAGGAATATTTTAACTTAAATGGTGAATGAATGATTTTCTGTCTCTTCTAAGGGCACAAAAAGATAAAATAAATTGATGCATAGTTTATATTTTCTAGGACTCTATAAGTTTAAAGGAGAACAAAGAAAACAGCACTACTTGGTGAATGATACGTACATAGCACTGATAGAAGAGTTATCAGGGAATATACATTTTTGAAGGAAAAATCTCAAATTAAAGTATATTTGTTACTATACTGACACATAATATAATCACTGTCCCTGAAAATTCAAGTCATGGCTCTTAAAATTGGAAATAGACAAAAATTTGAACTTTGAGGCATTTTCAACTTACCTCATTAAAGTGGGGATGTCTTGAAATTATTATCCTATCATTTCCCTCAATAAATCTTTCTGCTCATAATTCTCCTTACAGACTCCTTTATCTGCTTGTTTCTAAGACTATAGATTAT
>JAQZBX010051180.1:0-19457 GCA_029593785.1 Cabassous unicinctus | reverse complement strand
AAGGCAGTGTTCTTGCTGTAGTAAGAGAAACACGGTGGGAAAGCAAGATGGGGGGGGGGGATGTGAATTTATGCACTGTTAAAAGCTGAATAAAAGAGAGGGTCAGAGTGATCTCAGGGCTGTTTTGCCTGAGTGAGCTGCAGCCCTCTGCTTCATATGAATCAACTTGTCTGACTCTTCCTTTGCGCCGCACCCTGACAACAACACCTTGTTGCTATTCCATTTCCATCTAATGCATCCCTCAATCCCAGTTAATGACTGAAGGGATACCATGCTGTGATGGCTAGACTAATGTGTCAACTTGGCCAGGAAATGGTGCCCAGTTGTTGGGTCAAACAAGCACTGGACTAGTTGTAATGCAAGGGTATTTCATGGACTTTAATTGCATCTATGGCTGATTACATCTACAATCAACTGAGGATATTGCCATCAACAATGACTAATGTCTCATCCAATCAGTTGAAAGCCTTAAAAGGATAAGTGATTTCAGCATTCAGAGAGAATTTCCATCTTTATCTCAAACAACCAGCGTCTCCAGGGGAACTCATTGAGGATCGTCATTGGAGTCTCTGGTTACAGCCTGCCCTACAGAATTTGGACTTGTGCATCCCCACAGTAGTATGAGGCAATTCTATAAATTCTCATATCATTTACATATATGTCCTGTAGATTCTGTTTCACTGGAGAATCCTGATCAATATGCATGCTTATGAATAATGCATTAAAAGTTCACATTTAGAAATACTGCCAGGAAAACACTAGCAAGAAAATGGATGCTTAAAACAAACATGTGCAAAAATTGCACCTGTTTCTGAAAAGAAAATCATTACCTCTGCCATTTAGGATTAGTAGAAAATAGTCTAATTGAAGTGAGTCTACAAATCCTATAGATAATAATGAAATATCAGAGGCACAGTGGTGGCCTCTGTTATCAGAATTTTGGACACCATGGAGGTGATGGACATGTGGAGGTGGCCAAATCCACCTTGATGAAGGGAGCCCATGTGGATGAGCCCATGACAACTGATCTGGTCACTTTTTATATGGGTCCATTGAGCATTAACTGGCATGTCTGGGGAAAGAAGCTGAGTGACATGCACATAACACGTCACTTATCCACTTGATTAGTAAGACATGTGAATAGAAGTGTGTTCATATGTGTGAACATTAAGTGTGTAGAACATCTTCTAAACACTGTAGAAGATTTTGAAGATTGACCAAAATGTTCCAGTCACTCATTACTGAGGCAAACCCAGTAAACTCAAAGACTCTAACTGTTTGACACTACCTTAAGCCTGTTCAATTGTACAGTTTTGGAGGAATTAATTAATGTTTTACTCTTTTCACACCATACAGAGCTATAACTCCTACATCGGTCAAGACCAATGAGTATATTTTCCATGACATTGTCCCCTGTATTTGAATACCATCAACGCCCTTAGTAGGAAAACAGCTCACTAAATTAACGATGGTTCCATAAACACATGTCAAGTTACTATTGTTGATTCTGTACAGAGTTCATTCAACAAAGTGTTCAAAGAAAAGACTAACTTTTGCACTTCCCTAGGCATGCAGTTTTCCATTTTGTTTATTATGTTGGCAAAAGACTTATAAAGGGAGCAATTTTAAGGACTTCCACTTGAACCTTCAGACAATAATTATTCTCATTCTAATGTATTTTGATTTAATTTAAAAAAATAGAAGATTATGTAATACATCTGGAATCCCAAAGAATTAAGTATTATTTGATTCTCTGCTCTAAGATTGACCAGGTCTTTTTATCCTCAAGGGATGGGTAATAAATGACTGTAAAGACAATTTTAATGGATTGTTGTATTTCAAAAATATGCCCCAAATCCTTTAAGTTCTCTCAGGACTTCTGTGGTAATAGAAGAAAAAGGAATGTTAAGAAATTTTGATGGAAAAAAAAGACAACAATGAGGTATTAGAAAATATATGCAGGTATATAGAAAGATAGGAAATAGCACTAATACAAATGGTGAAATTCTTATATTTATTTGTACTAGAATTTTATTTTTGAATTATTTTGTGAATGTGCTCATTACAGAAACAGCTAATTTGCTTCCATAACTAAATTCCTACTTCTGAGCTTTCTTAACCTGCAGTGTTGTAGAGAGAATTTAATAAAATATCTACTAAAAATCCACTATTTGCCACTTATTGAACTGTAGCTTTCTTCATTAATTCTTCTTGTAGTAGAAAACCAAAATTGGGTCTAGAATAAATGAGATTTATTTGTTTGCTTGTATGTTTCTTCCTGTTCCACTTGTTCTTATTTACCCCTAGTAGGATTATATACAGTGTTGTTCCATGAGGGAGAGCACTGTGGAGTGTCCATTATTTGTGACAAAGATCAGTCTTTACTTTGGTACACAATCATAAAAAAGCCATTATTCTATGATTTTATAATTACATTTTTATTGTGTATGCAACTTGTAAACATTGCCTATAATAGAATGTACAAGGAGTAGACAGATATTTTCCATATATACAATCTAATCTTTATGAAGCAATTTGGTGGGGACATTGTGGCAGATTGAATTATAAGCCTCAGGAAAAAAAAATGGTCTTAATCTTTATCCATTCCTGTTGGTATGAGCCCATTGTAGATGAGACTTAGTAAAGATGCTATTTTAAGTAAGGTACAGATCAATGGAAGGAGATTGGAGCTAAATGCTAATATTGGAGGCTTTATGAAGAGGAAGCCACGTGGAGGAATAGAAACTGGAAATCAACAGAACTGGGAAGAGGAAATAAAGGACATTGTTATGAGACATGAAAGTTAAGGAACCCCAAGGATTGCCAACCCTCCAGAATGCCACTGACACTGGAGGGAGCAAGTCTTCTAAGCCCAAAACTGCGAGGAAAAAAACGACCTGTTCTATAAGGCTAATTTTGAAGAAACCCTAGTACTGCAAAGAGACAAAATACGAAAATTAAACAATCTAATATTATAGGTTTAAATAAATTTACATCACAATAAAATAGTAAAAAAGAGTGGTTTACACAATATTTCATAGTCTTCCATATAACTTGTTTCATTTAATTTAATTATTGCTGTGTTTACAAACGTATGTCTAAGACAATAATTTGGAAAGTTCACTAAACATTCAGAAAAAAAAATGACTTTTCATTTTTGTGGTCTTATAGTCTGTGTTGCTTTCCTGAAAGCCTCCTTGACATCTTTGTTCCTCACGCTATAGAAGAGAGGGTTGAGCACTGGGTTCACCACGGTGTAAAACAGGGCAACCTCTTTGTCTGTCTCAGGGAGTAGATGGCGCTGGGCCTTGAATATATGAAGAGCACCTATCCATATAAAAACAAGACTGAGATCAGGTCCTCGTACGCACAGGTGGAGAAGGCTTTGAGCCTTCCAGAGGCTGAGCAGATCCTCAGAATAGCCAGGAGGATGTTGAGATAGGAAGTCAGGATGTCAAGAATGCTGGAGAGGACTGTGAAGCCCACCATAACCAGAATGACTTTTTCATAGACCTGGTAGTCTGTACAGGACATTTTTACCAATGGTGGTACATCACAGAAGAAATGGTCAATGATATTTTTACCACAGAAACTCAGGCAGAAAGTGTTGGCAGTATGGGCTATGGCATTTAAGATCCCTCCTATGTAAGCACCAGCAATGAGTCTAGTACAGAAAGAACTGGACATGGTACCTAAATAGAGCAATGGGCTACAAATTGCCACGTGGCAGTCATAGGCCATGACTGCTAAGATATAGCACTCAGTGTAGGCTACAACACAGGAAAAGAAGAACTGGGCCCCACATCTAGCCAAGGACATATGTTTATCATCTGAGATACAAATGGCTAGGATTTGGGGGATATACACAGATGTGTACCAGAAATCCAGGAAAGAAATATTGCCAATGAAAAAGTACATGGGTGTGTGCATGCGGAAATCATTCCAGATTAAGAGAACCAGGGTCATGTTCCCTGACAAAGTTACCAAATAGAGCATTAGAAATATTCTAAATAGAATCAACTGCATCCTGGGGTCTGCTGAGAAGCCCAACAAGATGAATTCAATCAGGATGGTGTGATTTCCCACTTCCATGTCCACACTGGAGAAACCCTGATAAAGCTTATGAGAAAAAAAATGATTTAGTGTTTTATCCATTATAACAAGTATCAATTAATTCAGCAATTACTAAGGGGCTTATTTATTTTTACTGCTTAGTGTCTAGAATTATAGAACTTTAGTCTCTGATTTGGGAAATCACCAAAATTGAAGTCAGAATCTAGATTTAAAACCGATATCTTCATTTTTTCATTGTTAAACTAGGGGCTAATTCCTTATTCTCATCAGACAGTGGAATAAAATGAAAGCCATAAAAGTTACTAAAACTTCCTAACAGCTCATATTTTTGAATAAAGAAGACATACATGAAAATAGCAGTCTCAGATTTGGCATGTAGTAAAAATTCTCAGCATCTTTCCACATATAATTGAGAGCTTCTTATGTGCCTGACATTTTGCTGATATTTATGTGGATACCAATATTGTGTTTATACTCCTGCTATTAATTACAAAATCAGCAAACTTATATATTTCTCACTAGGTCCCAGTTAATATTATAAGTCTTATTCTTAACCTACTTAACCATTTAAGGTGGGGTTATTATGATGTTCTCTTTATAGGTGATGAAACCGAAAACAGAGAGTTTAAGTCACAATCAAGGTCAAAGTTCTGATAAAGAAAACAGCTGGTATTGGAACCCAGAATTTTCTTAATAAAGAGATCATGCTTTCAAGCATAAGGGTGAAATTCCTCTATTAGAAAAAAAATTTTTTTTGCTTGCTTTCCTCACAATGGCAATGCTGTAGACTTCTGAAAACCTGAATTTCTTTACGTTTTAAAGACAGCTTTAAAAATATTTACCTTGAAAATGCTTTGTTTTCCTCTTTCCTGTAGTTGATGTGAGATTTATATAGATAGTTAGGGTACTTTTTGATACTGTGGATGTGGAATATTAAGAAGAACCCACTTTTTGTTGCCAAGCATTGAGAAACCATGAATCCTTCAAAGATTATATCCTGAAGTTCAGACCTCTCCAGAGAAGCTAAGAGGGCGGCATCTATTTATAAACATTATGGGTAGCAAATTAGAACTGATGATCTCAGTTGCAAGCTGACATCCTCTCTGGTTATAATGGCAGTGAGAGGAATGATTATACATATTTTATATATATTTTATGTATAATGTTCAAAATGTCGTGTTATAAATTCACTGTCACAGTGTTACTTAAAACATTCTCTACCACTTATATATTGATGTTTGCACTCAGTGTTTAGACTTACATATTGATGATGTGTCACTTGCTTCTACAGGGAAAGCTATATCTTGGACTTATTAAACCATGAAAAGATTGTGATTTATTTAATATTTAAAACTTTTACCTTTAAGTTGTAACTGGAATGCAAAACGAAGTCCTCTACTCGAGATCTAATGTTCTGGCTTTTTCAGAAGAAATATGTGGGTTTCCTTATTTTCAAATATGCCTATTTAATATTCAGAGACCTTGCAATTGATTGATGGCACTGGGTAAAAGCAGCAGGAAATCTTGAAGGCCAACCTATTTCTATAACTCTTCGTAAAAGAGAAAAGTTAGATATCTACTCATTAGCATATCAAGTACAGATGCTTTAGCTCTACACCCAAGGTCCTATACAAGCTGACTTCAACTTACTTTTACAACCTTCTGTCTCATTACTTATCTTCATCCACTCAGGACTGCAGCCAAACCATATTAGACATGTGATCAATTTCTCCATAATATTCTCACATAATTCAGAGATTCACAGTTAGACATATAGCATTGTGTTATTATTCATTTGTATTCTAAATCTTTTTTTCTAAAATCTCCAGCCTGAAATCATGTTATCTTGGCAGGAATTTATAATTATTTTATGTATAATGTTCAAAATGTCGTGATATAAAGTCACTGTCTCAATGGTTACTTAGAACATTTCTCTACCACTTATATATTGGTATTTACACTCAGTGTTTAGACTTACATATTGATGCTGTATCACTTGTTTCTACAGGGAAAGCTATATCTGGTACTTATTAAGCTTATTTAAATTCAACATGATTTGTGCAAAAATGGAAATATCTGGACATAACCAAAACTATTTCTGTTTTGTCTCTAAAGAATATAACAATGGACAAAATAAGTTTTCTGGTCTATTGCTCAAAAAGCCTTCCCTGAATAAGAGATATTTAAATGAGAGCTGAAACATGAGAAGCATTGATCCAGATGGCAGCTTATTGTAGGAGAAGGGAGAGAAGAAGAGCAGTCCCATCAGAAAAAAAGAGTATGTAGCACAATCCTAAAATGGGAAAGAGCCTGGGGAGTTCATAGACCTAAGAAAGAGTAAATAAAGATGGGGTGGAGCAAGGTACCAGCAATAAGCCAGAAGTGACACAAAAACATGATGCTTATATGAAGCCATATTGAGGATTTTGATCTTTAAACCAATGCAAGTGGAAGACATTGCATTATGGGGAAGTCGCATGGTCAGATTTACATACTTAACATTCACTTTGGTTCCGGGGTAGGGAATGAGTTGAAGGGACCAAGGGTTTCTTCTTAACAGGAAATGCTCTGAAATCCTCTTTCCTCTGTCACCTAAGACTTATCCCTTAAGAATAAGGCTAAAAGGAGGCATTAAAAAATTCTAAAAAGAATGATTATTGGTTGTATAAACTGTGACCTCATCCTGGTAGGCAGAACACAAAGACAGTCATTCTCAAACTCTCTTCCAAAAAGGAATTTATATGTACACAATAGTTTAACCTCAAGGTGGCTAATGAAGTCCTAAGACATGAACCTTTCATAGCAAGTATTTGTAATAAATGCTTCCTATTTCTATTTTACACATGAAACTACAAAGTCTTAGAATGGATACATAAATAAATTTTTTGAAAGCTTTTAATACTTCATTGGAAGACTCAATATTATAGTCACTATTTTGACTTCTGTGTGTAATACAATTGTACCACAAATTCATCACATTGTATTTTAGTATCAAAGTTCTGTTTAGAATAGAAAGAAGTAAGCTAAACTACAACTCAATAATCTGTATATTGAAAAAAATAAAGGCTACATTTCTTTAGAGGCCTTGATTTCAAGAGTGGAAGCTGTTTTTCTACCCCTTTATTAGGAATGCTATTGTGGTTTACTTGGCCAATTGGTTGTAGCATAGGATGGGATGTGTGAATTGCAACTCTTGGTCTCAAGGGGCTTTGAAAACTTCTCTTCTCCCTTTTGGAATACTGCCACTATCATGTAAACAAAACTGGGATAACTTTCTAGAAATCTAGGCAGGTTCTCTCTCTCTCCCTACTAACAGTAAACTGGCCTCCAGACATATGAATGGATCCATTTTAGACAATCCAGCACCATCTGAGTGAAAAAGTGACAAAGATGCAGGAGTAAGCACAGCTGAGAGGAGACAGGTCTGGCATAGGCAGAATTGCACAATTGAAATGACACCTGATTTCAAATTCAGATTCCACTCCTTGAAAGCTCTGGAGTCTTGGGAAAGCATTTTAAAAATCCTTCAATCTGTTTTCTCACCTCTGAAGAGGAAGAAAAATATTTATGTTGTAAGATAAACTGAGGATTAAGGAAAACATAGGTGAAACAGATATACAAAAAATTATACTTAACAAAGGTATTCTGAGTCAGAGGAACAAGACTTGACTTATTTATAAAAGCAGAGCCTGGGGGAGAAAAATAAGATGAAATTTCTCCTAGGAGGCATTGTAAGCCTGATGGGGCTGCTACTCAATCATGCTAAATTTCTTAAATTTAATATTTTGTCACATGCTCCTGTAATTTGACAAAGAATAAGGAGGCTTGGAAGTATGAAGTTCATTGGCCTTAGATTGAGAGGTCCTGTGATTGGACCCCAGCTCCAAAACTGATCACTTACATAATTTTTAGAGGTACACCTTTCCTCCCTGGAATACAATACACCCATATGATAAATGTGGTTGGTCATTTTCCCAGCACCAACATGCTATGATTCTAGTAAATTAATATATCCTGTAGAGTTGATCATAAATACAAAGATAACCTCAAATGTGAAAATATGGTGTTGGAAAATCAATTGATAATACATTTACATGTGTATATTCTTGGATACATAGGAAGTTATCACCATCTTGTTTGAATTGAGGGAAAGAAAGTACTGAAGACAACAGCATTCTTTCACTTGTGTATATACTCTAGCCTTTTTATTCCTTTACTTTTTATCTGCAAATATCAACGAATGGCTCTTAAGTTTTTGGAATCATGGATCTCTTAAGAACCTTACAAAAGCAAAGGATGCTTCACCAAAATGCATATCTGTATTGACATAAAATTTTGAGGGTTTACAGATTACCAGAAATATACTCAAGAAATTTCTTATAATGATATTCACATTAAAAATTCCACAAGAGGATTCCTAAATTTCCTTCAAGTGTTAACATTCTATAATTATAAAAGATGGGTAAAAAATATATCAAAATTAACATGTTTAAAACTGAATTCTTACATTTTACTTTCCAAAATTGATCTATTTCCCTGCTAAATTTTCTTCAACTTTCCAGGAAATCCTCATCATCATATTTCCTGAATCTAACCAATTCTGAGCACCTCAAATGTTATCACCTGAATCCAAGCACTATTATTTTCAATAAGCACATTGCAATAATCTCCTAACTGGATCACACCCTTGTCCCTTTACTTCCTATACCCTAGAGTCCTTTAAAAAATTCAGGTCTTGCCATTCCCGTACCTAAGAACCTGAAAGTGCTCCCATTTTACTCGAAGCTAACGCCAAATTCTATATAATGCCCTACACTTCCTCCCTTTGTGTCTTTCCATTAACCAAGCAGCTTCATTATCTAAAATTTGTCCCTCATTCACTCTGCTCCAGCCTTGCTGGCTTCCTTGTTGTTTCCCAAAAATTCCAACTTGCCGAAATATCAGAGATTTTAAACTGTCTGTTCCCACTGCCTGGAACACTATTCCCCCATATAATCCATGGCTTACTCCCATGTTCCTTAAGTCCCTTTCAGTGATCATTTTCTCATTAAGACCCATCTTATTCATCTATTTAAATTGTCATATCCACCTCCACCCGCATGCCCATAATTATTACTCTGCTCAGACTCTGCTCTATTTCCCCCATACCTATGTTTCTTCTACCTTTTAATTATTATTTTAATTGTCTTTTTCTCATACCAGAATGCAACTTCTGAAAGGCATAAAAAACTGCTTTGTTTACTTCTGAATCTCCAGAATTTTGGACAGTTCCTAGTAAATAATTGGTAGTCAATAAAAAAATTTTATATGAATAAATGGATAGTTACCTTTATATTCTGAAACTATTTGTTCCAAAGCACTTTCCGCTTCTAACCAAGCTCAAAATATTCAGAAGAAAAATTACACTTAGGTGGAATTTCTGTATACTATGTGATGAATAAGAAGGAAAAGTTATTAAAAAAGAGGATTTGTTCCCAAGGCTTCTAATCCATATTGAATTTGAAATAAATTGCAATTCATATGTAAATGTGAAATAAAAGGCACAAAAAATATCAGAGCCAATCATGGTGAAACATCCCTTATAGAATGACTTCTCAAAATGTGTCTTCCTTGTAGCCTCACCGCTCCCTTTATTGGCAGCAATTAAAATGCTCCTACAATTCTTCTCCTACTTGGTGGAATAATTGGTCCCTACAGTACTTGAAAATCAGTAGCAGGGATTAAAAAATACTATCCACTGATAGCCTGGACAGAACAGAGTAACAACATTTGGAGTCAAAAATCATGTTGTATTTTTGTATCTTCTCATTTTTTTTCACTGTGGAAGTGAATGTATGAGGGTACCAGCATAAAATACCAAACTGGATTCCT
Source organism: Cabassous unicinctus (assembly GCA_029593785.1). Taxonomy (NCBI): domain Eukaryota; kingdom Metazoa; phylum Chordata; class Mammalia; order Cingulata; family Chlamyphoridae; genus Cabassous; species Cabassous unicinctus. The sequence goes on along the minus strand of JAQZBX010051180.1, from coordinate 9,512 downwards.
GATTCTATGTGATGGGCAAATACACCATTGGATGGTACCCTATATTAGAAGGACGCATATGATCATTTGAGTGCATGAGTGTGTGCGTTTGTGTGCTTGTATATGTGTGTGTGTCTCTCTGTGTGTGTATGGCCTAAGAGTGGTCCTTTGAGAGCCAAGCCAGACTCTGTAGCCCTGGTTATAATGACAACCTTGGACACAGAGGGGCCAATATTTTTAGTTGCCCCTCATCTCAGATACTTACTTTTGGTCAGAAAGGCGAATTCCTGGATTTTTTGGCCTGCTTTTGCTGGACATGATATATGTATTTCCTCAACACTCCTTTGGGACTTCTTTTGGATGACACCCAGAAATATTTACCTCCATCTCCAAAGACTCATTTAAATATACTCATTCTCCAAAGACTTAAATGGAATTCATTAACAGTTTGGGTATGTAATATTAATTAGGATATGATGAAACAAGGAGTATTTTATTAAATATTAACTTTATAAATCAGAATGTAAACATTAATTGTAGCTGATAATACAAGCTATCCAAATTTGTACTAATTAGATATTCTAAGATAAATCATATGATCCAGAAAATGTTTCTTGCTATAAGCTTTTTCTCTATCCATACTAGCCCTTCCTGTCTTTTCCATCAGTAAATTCCTACCCATACTTGGAAATCAATAATAGGGTCATTTTATGTTGGCACAAACTCATTTCTTATATGGAAATATACTACTACAATTAGGTAATATGGTGCATCACAATGAAATTGTTCCTATATTAATTATAACATTACCATATATTAAACTGAAAAAGGAAAGAAAAACAAACCTTCAAAGAACCTTAATTGTTATGTCACTGCCTCACCCAGTAGAGATTTTCATTAGGAATATTCCCTTAGATTTAAAGCTTTTTGAAATTTATCTATCATCTATTTACCTCTATCTCTGTATTTCTCATGCAGCTGCTATAATTTTACCCTTAATTCTTTAATTTTGGAGATAATTAATTTTTAAATTTTATAACAAAATTTTATATCATAATTATGTTAAAGTAAAAGTTATTCAGAATAACTGAAAGAGGATTGGAATAAGTGAAATTTTAGTTTCCTTCATAATTTAGTTATGTTCGGTGTTAAAGTCATTTCTTACAAAGTGTATATTAGGATGTAGCTGAAGACCCAAAACCAGGTGACCTAGGCTCAGATATTAGTTAGTCACTGCCAAGTTTCAATAAAATCATTTCCAGAAATGTATTGTCTCATCTGCCTTTATTAATTCAGTGAAATTTTATTTTCAGATGAGAAGACATATTTGAGAAAGAATTTTGCAAAACTAGAATTTTAAAACTGGGTATTGCATACTCTTATGCTTACACAAATTTTCATCTTATAAATTCCTCCCTCAACTATATTTGCAACTATATAACTTCCAAGGATTTCCAATTGTACACAAGTATGACTCCCATAGTTTCATGTTTATTCATGCAGAAACTGCCTCTCTTAACTCTAGTAATTGTACAGAAGCTGTGTAATTGCATTATTGGTGTCCTAGAAGAATAAAAAGGAATATTCAAAAAAATAATGGCAAAAAATTTCCCAAATTTAATGAAAGCCATGAATATACACATTCAAGGAGTCCAATGAATCCAAACAAAATAAACATGAAGAGAACCATGCCCATACAGCAGTCAAGCTGTCAAATGTAGGACAAGGAGAAAATTCTGAAAGCTGCAAGAGGAAAATAAGTTATATACACAGGAGTCCCAATAAGATTAAGAGCCAATTTCTAATCAGAAACTTAGAAGGCAGTAGGATGATATATTCAAAATTCTAATAGAAAACAATCACAAGCCAAGAATTTTATAACCAGAACATATGACTTTAAAAAATAAGGGAGAGATTAAAACATTCTCAGATAAATAAAAGATGAGGGAGGTCATCAGCACCAGACCTGACCTATAGTTGATGCAAAACTGAGTTCATCAGACTGAAAGGAAAGGCACTAAACAGTGGGTTGAAGTGGCATAAAGAAATAAAGAAGATTGGGGTCAGGTGGCAAGATGGCATCATCTTAGGAGGGCAACTGCTGGCAGCTCCCAGAACATGGCGGATAGTGCACGGGGTCCTGCACTGGGGTCTGTGCTATGGGCATGTGGAGTGAGAAGCTTGGGACATCTATCTGGACAGATTGACGGCATGGTCTGAACCATAGAGATTCGTGAGTTTTAAGCCTGCCTGTGGTGGTTAACACAGTCGGCTGACCCCAACCCTTACGGGGGCGGGGTGGAAAGCCGGTTGGAACCACAACTCCGGTCCAGTAACTGGGTAACAGGGCCTGGTGGGAGGAGGCATTTTCTGAGGTGGGAGCTCAGGCAAGAGAGCTTTATTTTCTGGGGATTTGGCTCCCTGAAGCCCCCTGCAACTTAGACGAACAAAACAGCTGCAGTGAATCAGCACCCAGAGGAGGGGAGGGGTTAATCTGCTGAGGGAGTTGATTTGACTAGCTGCCCAGGGATAAGCCCCCGGCCCTGCGGAGCTGGGGAGAGGGGCAATCTCCAAGAGAGGGAGAGTTCTGACAGAAAGCAGAGAGGGGATATTTTAGCTGTCGATCTGTCTGCCTGGACCCCCTCATAAATTTGGGGAGCAGATAAGCCAGCTTGAAGCAGTGCCAGGCTGAGGGGAGAGACGAATCTGCAGAGTAAACCTCATTTACCGGAAGCCTGGTGACACAGGGCCTCTGACCCAGAAGGGTGGAGTCTGCTGTTTTTAGCTTTCTATACTGACAAACATCAGACTTTTGAGTCCCTGGGGAATCCAGAAATTGGGAAGTGCTTGATTAGTTTCCATGAGCCCAGTTAGGGTCCCCTCCATGAGGGGGGTGGTCTAGAGAAGGACTTATTTTTGGTCCTGTATTACGCCAAAAAAAAAATAAATAAATAAATAAAACAGTCACTTTAATAAATGAAAAATAAATTCTTTTTAATTTAGTTTAATAGCCAAAAGCTGCTTCAGGACCTGCATATACAACCCCGCGGGGAAATTGTTTTATATACACAAGCAGGCTGAGAGAATCCACGGGACCCCAGGGAATATTGATCCCACATAGCTTTGCTTGACTGCTTCCCTGTGTGGTTGTTTGGTTTTCCTCTATTTATTTGTTGTCTCTTGCTTTTCTTTCCTCTTTCCTCCCCACTTTCTTCTTTCTTTCATTTTTTTAAAATTAGGTGCTCCTAGCCTGTCTCTTCTTTGCTGTGCTTCCTCTTCAGTAATTTCACATTCTCTCTATATATTGAATTTGTATTCCAAACGATCTCTTATCCTTCCCTCACCTTTCTGCCTTCTGCTTTCTGTTGTGGCTATTAAATACCACATTTATTCCATATGCCCACAACTCAAGGGTGTCAATTTCTATTCCCTCTATTTTGTTTATTTCTTTTTTTATTAATATTAACTCTTTCCTTTTAGACCTTTCTTTTTTTTTTTCCCTCAATAAAACAAATTTGTTTTATTTTTTTATTTATTTATTTTTATTCTGGGTAAAAATTAAATTTTTCACAATACATACCAATATTTGTAAAATGATATATAAATACATATGCATATATGTGCATTTGTTTACATAAATGTTATTTGTTATATATATATATATACATATATATATATATTTTTTTTAAAGGTGCTTAGATTACCTAAATATTACTCAGAAATTACAGGGATTACCATGTTCCCCACCACCCACACCTCCAACAACATCCCACACCACCATTCCTCATCTGTGTGGTATAATACCCGCAATGGATATACACATCTTATGGCCTTGCCACTGAGCTTAGACCACAGTTCACATCACAAACCACACTCTCTCCCACCCAGTTCTGCATGGTATATTCTGATGGAAAATGGCCTACATCCGTCACTGCTTCGCCAATCAGGACAACCCCCAAAGTCCCAAAAAAGCCCCAGTATTTCAACTGCCCCTCCTCTCCCTGCCCCAAAAATGTCCAGTGGCCACCAGCTCCACCTCACTGTTACAATTTCTTCCATTGCTTGAATCACAATATGTCTACAACAGAACACCACCAAGTCCACTCTAGTCCACAGCTCTTCCTCCAATCCTGAGGGGACTTGGAAGGTGATGTCCACTCCACCTCCAAGTGAGAGAGGGCTTATATCCCACGGATATAGTGGAAGGGGTTATCTTGCCTTCAGCTGCAGGCCCTCTCCATTCCCTGGGATGGCCTTTGCCCATCGTCGTCTCCTCGCCAGGTTATTTGGATGAGTCCATTGAGCTGTAGGGTAGGAGTTGCAGCTCCACCGAGATTCCAGGCATAGCTGGCACATAGGTGGGCCAGAGGATACAGTCTCTGGAAGTACACCTAAAAACTCCTGCATCACATATAGGTTTGAATAGAAGGGACTGATGGACCATGTGCAAGGATGACTTATTTGAGTCCAACTCTGTCACTCTCAGGAGCACAGATTCCAATGAAGAGCCCACTAATTAGGCATCAATCTCTGGGGCTATCTCCACTTGTATAGGACCTGGGTGTCACGAGAGCCCTCAGGGGTCCCTCAGTGTGTGGTGATATCCACTTTGGTGTTCTATGAGATCCTACTGAGGTGTGCATAAATATTACCTCTGGGATGACCTCCTGACTCTCTTTGAAGTCTCTTAGCCACGTGAACTCATTCCTCTTTACCTTTTAGCCCTTTCTTAACCATTTCTCTCCCTCCTCATAATTCTAGCCTTCTAAATCATTATATATATATTCCTCTTTTGGATTCCCAGTCCATTGTAGGTACTCCATTTCTTTCCTATTACTCTACACTGCGTACATGAGTTAAATATTCAGTTCATTAAGTCTTATTTGGCCCCTCTTCTAACTTTTAGCAATATTACTATTATCCTTCTTCCATTCTCACATCTTTAAATTCCTCCAGCCCTAATCTTTTGCTTTCAAGGGAACATAGAAAGAAGCAAGGAAATAAAATAAGAAGAAAAAGTATCAAAGAGAAAACTTTACACACACACAGAACCACCAGCTAAATAAAACTCTAGAGCAGAGAGACAAGCTAACCAACTGAATAAATACATCAAGATAAAATGATGGCCAGAGGGCAACAAAAAATTACAAACCACACTGAGAAACAGGAAAACATGGACCAATCCAATGAACAAACTAAAAACCAGGAAGTGAAGCAGAACATTGAACAACTAATCAAAGCTTTCCAAACAAATATCATGGACCAACTTAAAGAAGTGAAGGAAGAGATTAAGATTATAAAGAAGACACTGGGAGAACATACTGAAGAAATTGTAAACACTCCCAAAAAGATAATGGATATGATGGTGACCAATGGCACAATCCAAGAAATCAAAAAGACACTGGATTCACATAGCAGCAGATTTGAACAGGCAGAAGAAAGAATTAGTGATATGGAAGAAAATACATCTGAAATCAAACAGATAGTAGAACAAATAGATAAAAAGATAGAAAAAATCCAGCAGGGTCTCAGAGAATTAAACAACAACACAAAACGCTTAAACATATGCATTATGGGTGTAGAAGGAGAAGAGAAAGGAAAGAGAAGGAGAAGAAGAAGAGAAGAGAAGGCAAAGGGAACAGAAGAAGTGTTGAAGGAAATAATGGCTAAAAACTTCCCAACTCTATTGAGAGAGATGGATGTGCAGATGCAGGGAGCAAAGCACAACCCAAACAGTGTAAATCCCAACAAGCCAACTCCAAGTCACATACTTGTCAAAATGTCCAATGCTCAAGACAAAGAAAAATACTCAAAGCAGCAAGAGAAAAGAGAACCATCACATTCAAGGGAAGCACAATAAGATTAAGTGCTGATTTCTCAGCTGAAACCATGTAGGCAAGAAGACAGTGGTATGACACATTCAAAATACTAAAAGAAAAAAACTTCCAGCCATGAATTCTCTACCCAGCAAAACTGGCATTCATAAATGATGGAGAGTTTAAAATATTCACAGATAAACAGAAATTAAGAGAGTATGTCTATAAGAAACCTGCACTTCAAGTAACACTAAAGGAAGTTCTACAAGTTGAAAGAAAAAAATAAGGGAGAGAGAGTTGGAGGAGAGTTTAAAAGCAACTAAAAAGACAAAAAACAAAAACGAAACAACATATGACATCCATTTATCCAAAGATAAATGGCTGAAGTAAGAAATTCATTATGAGTAATAACACTGAATGTGAATGGACTAAATTCACCTATCAAGAGACACAAATTGGCAGAATGGTTAAGGAAATATGATCCATCTATATGCTGTCTACAAGAAACCCACCTTCGACCCAGGGATTCAAGGAGGCTTAAAGCAAATGGCTGGAAAATCATTTTACAAGTTAACAATAGCCAAAAATGGGCAGGAGTAGCTATTCTAATATCAGACAAAATAGACTTTAAATGCAAAACTTTCATAAGAGACAAAGATGGACACTATATAATAGCAAAAGGGGTAATCTCTCAAGAAGAGAGAACAATCATAAACATTTATGCACCTAATCGGGGTGCCTCAAAGTACATGAAGCAAACCCTGGAAAAACTAAGTGGAGAAATAAATGCCTCTACAATTATACCAGGGGACTTTAACACGCCATTATCATCATTAGACAGAATATCTAGACAAAGAATCATTAAAGAAACAAAGGCTCTCAACAATACATTAAAGGACCTGGACTTAATAGACATATACAGAACACTATACCCAAATACAGCAGGATTTACATTCTTCTCGAGTGCACATGGAACATACTCCAAGATAGATCACATGCTATGCCACAGAACAACTCTCAAGGAATTCAGAAAGATTGAGATTATACAAAGTAATTTCTCTGACAACAACGGAATGAAATTGGAAATCACTAAGAGCCAGAGAAACAGGTTAGGCACAAGGATATGGAAGTTAAACAACACACTCTTAGACAAACAGTGGGTCAAGGAGGAAATCTCAAAGGAAATCAGCAACTACCTTGAAACTAATGAAAATGACAACACAACATATTAAAACCTATGGGATGCAGCGAAAGCAGTCCTGAGAGGGAAGTTCACAGCCATAAATTCATATATTAAAAAAGAAGAAAGAGCTAAAATTGAAGACCTAACTGCACACTTGGAGGAATTGGAAAAACAACAACAAACTAAACCAAAAGGAAATAGAAAGAATGAAATAACAAAGATTAGAGCAGAACTAAATGAAATAGAGAATAAGAAAGCACTAGAAACAATAAATAAAACCAAAAGCTGGTTCTTCGAGAATATCAATAAAATTGACAAACCCTTAGCCCGACTAACAAAGAAAAAGAGAGAATAGATTCAAATACACAAAATAAGGAATGAGCAAGGGGATATCACTACTGACCCCACAGAAAAAAAGAGTATCATAAGAGGATACTTCGAAAAATTATGTGCCAACAAGAATGATAATTTAGAGGAAATGGACAAGTTTCTAGAAACTCACAAACAGCCTACATTGATGAAAGAAGAAATTGATGAACGCAACAATCCAATTACAAGTAAACAGAGAGTCTCAGTCATCAAAAACCTCCCAGCTAAGAAGAGCCCAGGACCAGATGGCTTCACAGCTGAATTCTACCAAACATTCAGAAAGAGCTAACACCAATTCTGCTTAAGCTCTTCCAAAAAATAGAAGTAGAAGGAATATTGCCTAACTCATTCTATGATGCCAAAATTACCCTAATACCAAAACCAAACAAAGATACCACAAGAAAGGAAAATTACAGACCAATTTCTCTAATGAAACTAGATGCTAAAATCTTAAACAAAACACGTGCTAATCGCATTCAACAACATATCAAAAGGATTATACACCATGACCAAGTGGGTTTCATCCCCGGTATGCAAGGATGGTTCAATATAAGAAAATCAATCAATGTAATACACCACATAAACAGATTGAAAGAAAAATATCGCATGATCATCTCTATAGATGCAGAAAAAGCATTCAACAAAATACAGCACTTTTTCCTGATAAAAAATACTTCAAAAGGTAGAAATAGAAGGAAATTTTCTGAATATGATAAAGTGTATATATGAAAAACCCAAAGCCAACATCATTTTCAATGGTGAAATCCTAAAGCCTTCCCTCTGAGATCAGGAACAAGACAAGGATGCCCTCTATCACCACCTTATTTAACGTTGTCTTAGAAGTACTTGCACGAGCACTGAGGCAAGTAAAGGCCATAAAAAGCATCCAGATTGGAAAGGAAAAAGTGAAAATTTCATTACTTGCAGACAACATGATCCTATACATAGAAAGCCCTGAGAAATCTACAACAAAGTTTCTAGAACTTATAAATGACTTCAGTAATGTTGCAGGCTGCAAGATCAAACCTCAAAAATAAGTAGAATTTCTGTATACCAATAACAAACAATCTGAGGAGGAAATCAAGAAAAAATTACCATTTACAATAGTAACTAAAAGAATCAAGTACTTAGGAATAACTTTAACTGAAGATTTAAAGGACTTATATACAGAAAACTACACAACAGTGTTAAAGAAAATCAAAGAAGACTTAAATAAATGGAAAAATATTCCTTGTTCATGGATAGGAAGACTAAACATCATCAAGATGTTTGTCCTACCCAGACTAATCTACAGATTTAATGCAATCCCAATAAAAATCAGCACTGTATTTTTTAAGGAACTGGAAATCTAACCACAAAATATATTTGGAGAGGTAAGAGACCCCGAATTGCCAAAGACATATTGAAAAAGAAAAATGAAGTTGGAGGTATCACATTACCTGACTTTAAAATACACTACAAAGCTACGGTGATCAAAACCGCATGGTATTGGCACAAGGACAGATCTACTGACCAATGGAACCGAATTGAGGGTTCTGATATAGATCCTCGCATATACCATCATCTGATATTTAACAAGGCCACCAAGCCCACTCAGTTGGGAGAGAATTGCCTCTTAACAAGTGGTCCTTGGAGAACTGGATATCCATATCCAAAAGAATGAGAGAAGAATACTATCTCATACCTTATAAAAAAATCAACTCCAGATGGATCAAAGATCTAAATATAAGAGCCAAACCCATAAAGACCTTGGAAGATAATGTAGGGAAGCATCTACAGGACCTTGTAATAGGAAATGGTTTCATGACCTTCATAGCCAAAGCATGAGCAGCAAGAGAAAACATAGATAAATAAGATCTCATCAAAATTAAAAATGTCTGCACCTCAAAGGATGTTATTAAGAAAATAAAAAGGCAGCCTACCCCATGGGAGAAAATATTTGGCAATCATATATCTGATAGGAGCCTAATATCCTGCATATATAAAGAAATCCAACACCTTGAAAACAAAAAGACAAGTAACCCATTTAAAAATGGGCAAGTGACCTGAAAAGACACTTCTCCAAGGAAGAAATACAAAAGGCTAAAAAGCACATGAAAAAATGCTCGACTTCGCTAACTATTAGGGAAATGCAATTCAAAACCACAATGAGATACCATCTTACC
>JAQZBX010051179.1:0-19452 GCA_029593785.1 Cabassous unicinctus | reverse complement strand
GACTACTTACTGTGCCAGTGCGGAACCAAAGGCCTTCAAGGTGGGGAGGAAAAGGGTCTCTTTGGGGCTGTCCAGTGAGCAAACTGGGTGTCAGAGGGCTCTCAGGGGCCCCACAGCATCAGGAGGGAAGTGTGCCCTGGGGGAAAAGGAGATCCAGAATTTGTCCCTGTGTGGTGAGGCCCATCGACCCAGAAGAATTGAGTTCCCCATGGGTCAAGAGAAACAAGAGGAAGATGAGGAGTGGAAAGCTCATTTTCCTGTCCACCTCTTAAAGCTGTTTGAGATTATACAAATTACTCAACTTCTCTGAGCCTCAGTTTCCATGTGGTGCATGGTCTTTCAGCATTCAGCACATCTGCTCTACGTGCCTGGCTCTTAGATATGACAGCTAACTATACAGAGAAGTTTCTTGTTCTTATGTACGTAATAATCTTGGGGCAAGCAGGCAAAAGAAAAAGACACAAATAAGAGATAAGATGGAGCAGGTGATGCAGAATAAAATTGTTAGTGAATATTTGGGTCAGGAAATCTGTGTCTGGTAGGGAAAGTGTCTGTGAGGAGGTACCATGGGAAGTGAGCCCTGGTGAGGAGGAGCCAGCTCTGCCATAGAATCTCACAGGGCACAAGTAGAGAGGGCCCAGAACAAAAATGGGTGACAGCTCAGAAGAACAGAGGAGGGCACCGATGTGGCAGGATGAGGGAAAGCCGAGAGGAGATGGGCTGAGGTAAGAGTAGGATGGCCCTGGAGAAGGCCCTGAGTTTTGGGAGAAAAGGGTAAGTTCTGTCTCTTGATTCCTGATGACTGGCTTAGAGGAGATACCCCTCCAGAGAGGGGGCAGGCTCCAAGGGATGAGGTGGTGACAAAGAGTCTGCAAAATGGGTCCTTAGAATGCAGCCAGTTCAGCTGAGGGCCCACTGATTCCTCAGAGTTGGACAAAGAGCTTGGAACCACATTAAAAGAGAAAGTATCTTCAATATGGCCTAGCACAGAAAATTTTGGGCCATTAATTCAAAAATCTACTTCTGAGAAGAAATGAACATTCTCCACAAATTCTTAGTCAATTTTCTGATAAATTTAATGGGATTAAGATTTATCCTGGAAAACCAGTCACCTCCATACTCACCTGCTGACTGCCAGCCAATTGTCCGATAGCCTTTGACCAAACAATCTTTTCTCTTTGCATCTTGGTCTAACAATGATCTAGCCATCCATTCTCTTTTCCTATAAAAAGTCCTTACCAAAAGTGAACATTTGCATTGGACTTCTCACTTGTCACAAGATTGTAATGAAACTTTGACCTGCACTTTTCACTGAATTTTATGAAAAGTTTCTGGGAAAACCCCCAGGTCAGTGGCCAGTGCAAATACAGAGGCTTCTCGAGTTTTCATGAGTCCAGGGACCCTGTGCTTGCTGAGCTCCTGCCAGGCACAGACTGGCTGTGGTAGCAGCATGAGGCTCTAGCTGAGAAAGCCACCTTGGCATTGCCCTAAAATCCTGTTCCCAGGGAGCACATCAGTTTGGAGAGGAGTGGGGGGAGTCCTCTAAGGGGCAACCCTACCACCAGGAACTTACACCCTCCCCAGTGTGGAGGGGCTCAGGCCCCTCCCCCCACCTCTCTCTGTCCTTCTGTCTTCTCCCCCCACTCCTCTTGTCTGCCTCATACTGCTCCTGCTTCCCTCTCAACAGAAAAGCAGATTTCTCTGCTCACTCACGCAGGAGGGTCTGCTATCTGAAATAGCTTATTGCATCTTACTTTTTAGTAAATTTTTGTAGAACTATAATATATGTATGCACATTTTAAGGTTTGACTTGGTGAATTTTCATGAAGTAAAAGTTAAGGCACCCAAGCCATGCAGTTGAGCTCTCCTGCCCTCCCTCCTCCTCACTGGGCCTCCTTGCATAGGATGCTGCCCAAGTCTTTCCAGAGCTGCCACTACCCAACCCTGGAGGCTCTCCTTTCATCACAAGGCCCCTTTAATTTTAATCACCCAAGGCAAACAGGCCAAGGACATAAAAAAGATAAATGTGAGGAATTTTCAAAGATATCAAGGGTTATATTTGCTTTTCCTTGGCTTCTGGCTTCATGTTGGTCTGGAAACAGAAAGTGCCTCCAGATTTCCCTCTCCTTTCAATCCTCAGGGAGTCTCTCACTTCACAAACTCCTCAGAGGCAGGATGAACCTTCTCCCAGAAAGGTTCTTTCCTTCAGCCCTGGGCCTGTGAGTTAGTTAGAGAAGGAAAATGTGGGCGCCATGGGAGGAGTTGAGTTTAACATACAGGTTGACCTCGAGAGTTAGCATGTGAGTGAAAATTGTGTAGAATTCAAAATGGCATGGACAATCTCCTATGAATTATCATTTTGGAGACTGGCATGCCACTTTTCAGGAAGTCCGACAGGAGAGTTGGACACCACATGGACGCAAACCACCGTTTCTTCAGCCGAGCAGGAGACAAGGCTGCTGGCTTTAGGAGCTTGTGGAAAAAGCACTGCACTGTCTTTTTTTTCTAGATCACAGTCAGTGTGACAAGCAGCTCACACCACAGTTGACTGAGGAAGCAGCAGAGTCAGGTCCGCCATTCATGCTCACACTGGAGCACACCTTTATTAAGAAGAATTGTGACCAATATTTAAACTGTTGGTCTCTCACTGACTCCAAGTGCATATGGTCAAATTTGTATCATAATGACCTTTCACTACATAATGATTCAGATACATAGCCATCTTAAAACCCATCCAGAATTTCTCCTTAGGGGAAAACAATGGTTAAGGTATTTAAAGAAAAAATATAATAATAAAAAAAGAAAGGCAGAAACAGTTGACCTTTTCTTTTGGAGACAGAAACTCCCACTGACAAACAAATAACAACAGAAAACTGGGCTTAATAATACAATTTACTAATATTCTTTCTTCAACTGCTACAAATGTACTGCACTAATACAAAGTTTGAATAATGTGAGGGAAGGTACACGGGCACTCTATTTTCTGCATGGTTTTTCTGCAAACCTGCCCACCTCTAATAAAGAAAGCATGGTTGGAGGCCTTAGAGTGTTTCCATGGAAGCCAGGATCTGAATCTTGACCTCTGGGGTAGGAGGCAATCCCTGAGGTGAGCCTGTGCTGCTTTCCCTTCAAGGAGTTTGCCAGTTTGTAATTGGTTCAGGGTGAGAGATTGAGAAGGCAGGAAGAATGATGAATAGAAAGTGGTGGCTGAGCAGAGCTTTGGGCATAAATTCAAATCCAGGGCTACCATGGAAGCTGGGAATAGAGGAGTCAAGAGAGAAGGGGGCACAAGGAAGATACCTTTCTCCTCAAAGCACACATCCATTCAGAAGCAGCATGGAGTCCTGCTCATCAGGCAAGTAGAGCTTTCAGCAATCTCACCACGCTAAGGAGCAAAAACTCAAATTCGGGGCCCATGAAAGAAAGGCAACCTAGAAACACCTTTCACCCACCATTTCAATTGCTCTGCCCCAGAAATAAGGGCAAATTAGAAGTAGATTCAATGTTACATAGAGAGAAATGCAGCCTCAAATCCATCCATCTCTAACTGGATTAAGGTGATCTGTCCCTTTATAACTACCCAGGAAGAGAGAAAATAAAACATTTCTGGAGGAAGATAACTGGCAGGGCTTCTAACATGGTCCCCACCCAGCCAGGACAGCTGCTGTGTGCCCTCCATGGCATGTTCTGTTACAGTCCTTGCACTGAAAAGCATGATGAGTGATGCTAGCATTCATTCTACAATATTTCATGAAGGCCTGTTGTGTGCTGGGCATGTGCTGGCCTGGAGAACCAGTGGCTGGTGGCCTTGGTGATTTGCCACAGGGGCTAAGCATGAGCAGTTAAGGGTAGCCACAGGCAGACCCCCACCCTCCTCCCCAAGAAAAGCATCTAGGAAGAGCATTGAGAAAGCAGTTGGTTCAATTAGAGAACTGGGTTATCCAGGAATGGCCTTGGAGAAGTTGTAGACCAGGGGTTTTTAACCTTTTTGTTCCATGGACATCTTTGCCATCATTTGAAGAAGTGGACCACTTCTTAGAATGTAGCAGCAGATAGTTTTATGACATTCAACATCAGCATATCTTTAAATTAAATTTTAGGATTATTCAAAATTATGTTTTCAACTTTCCCATAATTTCAATACCCAATAACCTAACACAGTTCAACATCTGTTCAAACAATCATTTTTGGCATACATTTAGAAGTTTGAGTTTTTCCATGGTGTCATAAAACCATCTCCACCATCCTTACCAAACTTTTTGCAAGCAGCTAGCCACTGTACACAGAATACACTTCATTAAAATAAAAATCACACTAAATCCACACTATATTGGTTTAAGAAATACATCATACCCACACCAACACATCCACACAAGAATAATGTTTTTAGAATTTTCAATTCAAGCTCAAGGACCCCCTGAAATCTTTCCATGGAATCCTGGGGGTCCATGGACCCCCATTTAAGAACTCCTGTTGTAGACTGACCTCTAGTTACAGGCATCAGCAGAGGCTCCAAGACCTGTATCCAGAAGTCATGTACAGGAACCCTAGAAGTGCTGGTTGCTTTTCTCCAAGTTCAACAACCTTCAGAAGACATGGTTAGAGCCCCTGTCCTTAGGTTAGGACCACTCTGAGTACAGGGACACAAAGAGGTGCTAAAATACAGGGATGGTCTTCCAGGGGTTCTCCATCCACAGGAGAAGGCAAACAAAGAAATAGTTCATCACAATGTGTGTGAAAAGGGCTAGGAAAGAATGGAAAGGATGCCCTGTTTGTTTGGTGGAGGGGCAGCCGGTCTATCCTTGAGGTGAGGGTAGGTGGAGCCAGAGTGACACTTTAGTGAAGCCCAAAGGACTAGAGGGATTTCCTCAAGTGAAGCTGAAGGCATTAAAGGCAGATGAAGAAACAGCATGTGGAGAAAAAGAGAGAGGAAAAGATGCAGCGAGAGGCTTGTCCCATGAACAGCAAATAACTCTGCTTGACAAATGTGTAAAGGACAAGGTGGGGCAAGTCGAGGGGAGGTGGTGGGAATCAGATCCTGAAGGCTCTCTTGTGCCAGAAGGCAGGGTGTCCTCAAGCCATGCTCCCAATCCAGTCTATTTGAAACGGTCCATTTAGCTGAGGCAGTGCTTCCTCCCAGTTCCTTCTATCTGATTATATCACACTGATGAGCTCTTATTGTCAGGTGTGCACATCTTTGATGAATAAATTGACCAATGATATTATTATTGCCATGGTATTGCAATGCAGGTAGCATGTTGTAATGGCCTGAATTGGAGAAGAGGCCTTGCAAGTGACGTGGGAGTAAGACCTGGTGGGATTTGATGATGGGCCCCGTGATTGAGAGAGGAGTCAAGGATTGTTCCCTGGTTTCTAGTTAGGGCAATTGGGCTAATTTTCTTATGATAAATACTTATTGTCTTGTGCCTTGTTTCCTTCTAGAGTGTAAGCAACTTAGATCAAAGAATTCAGAACCTCACGCAATCACACAATATGTCAGGCACATCTATGATCTCACTCAGTGCTCGTAACACCCCTAAGAGGTGAGTACTATTATCTTTCACCATCTGCCAGAAGAGGATGTGGCTCTAAATCCCATGGTGTGCAAAGGGATGTGTTAGGTTTGAGCCTTGCCCTAGAACCTGAAATGTGAGCTTGAATTTGAACCTAAGGCCCCTTGGTCTTGGTTCTTGAGTCCACTCTTTGGTGTGGCTTGTAAAGACATCCCCCCAGGTCATCTTTTACACTGGGGCTTAGCCTGCTGCATGGCCTGAGACCATGCCTGTATTAGGAAAGGCCCAGCTCTGTCACTGGAGCCCAAGGCATGGAGTCTCTTGGGCACATCCCCTTTGTCGGCCCCTCTGGACGCTCAGAAACAAGGTCTCTTCAGGCCCTTTAGTGCTTCTGCAGAGCATCCGGGCTGATTGAGGCAGCTCGTGTCAGCCCGGGGTGCAGGATAGTTCCTGGGAAAGCCACCTGTGCTCACACAGTCCAAGGCTGGGGACAGGCCAAGGCTGGGGACAGCTCAGCTTGGCCCTTCCCCTTGGATCTTGAGTGGGTGGGCAGGGAACTACTTACAGCTTCTACCACATCTTTCTCCCTCCAGAAATACACCCAGAGGCCATTTTGCACACCCTCTGAGTAGAGGGGCCCTGCCCTCCCCAAAACATCATTCTTCATATCTCATGACCCTCGTGGAGCATATCCTACCAGCCGTGCGGGTCCCCAGTACCCCACCTGCCCAGGTCAGGCAGAGAATAAAGTAACACTGGCACTCATCAGCCTGATTACAATCTGGACATGGCAAAACACTTTGGCCTGGATGAGCTCATTTTATCTTCCCCTTTAAGCCTTAAGCTGGGTGGGTAGATGTTTTACTCTCCTGTTTACAGCTGAGGAGGGAGCTGAAGCGAAGCTGTTTCGGGGCTGCACTGGGCAAGTGTGGACATTGCTGAATCCCTGTTTATCCAGTGTAGATGAATGCAGGTCAAGGAACCCCCCAGCTAAGGAGACCAGCAGTGTGGGGGCTGTCTCAGAGGCTGCAGGGAGCTGAGCACGGGGGAGGCTCAGGGCTCAGAGGCGGTGCTGTGGGTGACTCCTCTGCAAAGAGAAATTCTGAGCCTTTCCAACTCTTTGGTGCCTGAGGCTCGCTCTGAGCACTGCCCGGGGCCTGCCTGAATCCACCTGCATAAGCCCACCCCTCTCTCTTCTACGGGATGAAGGGCTCAGGATTTGCCCTGTTGTTGAGATGGGTCTGGACCCCTCCCAGTGAGCCTAAAAGCATGCTAGCCATCCTGTAATGCCAGGCTGGGGGCAGGGAGAGAGGGGACTGGCAATGGTACCTGCCTGTTCTTTGCACCCCCAGTAGCTTTTCAAAGTGCATGGGGTCTAATGCAAGCCTGGCAGATCACAGCATGTTCTCCTTAGAGGTGGTGATTGCTTCTCTCCCCCTGCACAAGTATTTGTGTAAGGCCTGTAGAGTCACTTGAAAGATGCACGGCCCTGTCACCAGGCACAGAGGCCTCTCAGCTCCACCCTGGGCCCCCAAATCTCATAGTGCTGTCTGTATCTCCACTGAAGACAGGTCTCATGATCTTGGATTAAGTTACATGTCTTGAGCTTGTCTCTTTGTGTTCCTAGCATCCCAATAATAGTAGGAAAACAGGTAAGAAGGGAGGGGTCCTTCTGGTCAATTATATCTCCTTGGTGTACAAGGGGTAGCAATATGGATTTAGGAGTTGAATCCTGGCTCTGCCACTTAGTTCTATGATTTTGAACAAGTATTTTTGTAATTTTGAGCCTCAGTTTTCTTGGCTGTAGAATGTTCTGCTTGACTGATAACGATGTTGTGAGAATCAAAGAAGAAAAATGAAAAGTGCCTCCATGTAAGCCAAGGACAATTGTACATCTGTTTTTGCTCTACCAGCTGCACTGATTAGGAGAACAGCATCACCAGACTCATTTGGAGCATGGGGGTTGGCAGGAAAGAAGCACTGGTGGGCGGCCCTCCAGTAGTCAGGTGGTTTGGGGCATTGCTAGTAGAGTAAAGCCTTGTTCCAAAATGTACCTCCCATGACTCCAGCTTTTCTCTGGACCTTGAGCTTTGACCAAGAGCTGCCTGTTACATTGTGGTCTTGCTGGGCCTGGCACCAGCCTAAGACGGGGAACAGCCTTTCACTGACCAGGCACCAGGCTTAGGTAAGAGCAGGATGAGACTAAGCCCTGAGCCTCCTGAGGCCTGGCCTGGATACCTTCTCCACAGCAGCTGCCCTGGTGGTCAGGGTGACTTTGATTTGGGGATGAAGAAAATAATGGTGGGCTTACTCTGGAGAATGGGCCACTTTTGGCAGGGTAGGTATGGGGTCAGGGGAAGTGTAGTAGGACATGTCACAGGTTAAGGCCCTGAGTGAGCAGAAATTCATTCATCCACCCATCCATTTATTCATTCATCATCCATCAGTCCATCCATCCATCCATCCATCCATCCATCCACTCATTCATCCATTAAACCATTTGTCCATCCATCCATCCATCCATCCATCCACCCATTCATCTATCTATCCATCCATCCATCCATTATCCACTCATTCATCCAATAAACCATTCATCCATCCATCCATCCATCCATCCATCCATCCATCCATCCATTCATTTGTACAACCTGTCCATCCACTCATTCATTCATTCATTCCTTAATCTATCCATCAATCCATCCATCCACCCATCCATCCATTCATCCATTCATTCATTTGTCCAACCTTTCATCCATCCATTAATTCATCCATTCATTCATCTATCTATCCATCCATCCATTCATCTGTTCATTCATTCATCCATCCATTTGTCGATCCATTCATTCATCCATTCAACCATCCATCCATCCATTCATCCATCTGTTCATCCATCCATCAGCCCATCCATCTGTTCATCCATCCATCCATCCATCCATCCATCCATTCATTTGACCATCCTCATTGCCCTTCCAGACAAGCAGGAGATGGAATGACTAGACCTAGGCTGGCAACCCATGGATTGGAGCAGCTCACAGAGTGGGGTGGGATAAAAGTGGGGATGGGGATGCTGCTAGGCCAACCCACAGGGTTTTTCCAAGATATCTGGGTGAATCTGGCAAAATAACTAAAGCAAGGCAGACATGCAATTGGTTCATCAACCCAAAGGGATTGGTCAGAGAAACAGATCCAGTTCTGAGGACTTGCACAGAAGCTGGGAGCTCCAGAGCAGAGTGGGAGGGCTTTAAAGGCTGGAGCTGGGGAAGGGGAGGCAGCCTGGGGAAGCCCTGAGTGTGGGGGCTGAAAAGAGAGAAGGAGGTGGAGGGGTGAGGAGTCAGAACATAAGGGTGTCTTGGAACCCCAATCCCCTTTGGGCCTCAGTTTCTTCTTCTTGAAATAGGAGCTAATCCAAGTTAGTGCTTTCTAATCAGGCTGGGCCTCATGGAAAGAGCCTGGGCTGCTGAAGGAAGAGCCTTTCCCACCGGGCCCTCAGGAGTGTGCATTTTGGAGAGCCACTTCTACACCTCTACCAGCTGCAAAGCCTGTTTCCTGCATTCATGGTCTCCAGGACTGCTCTAGCAGCCCAGGTCCTCTGCAGGTCCATCGTTCCCCAACTGGGTCCAGCAAGTCCCTCTCCTTCCAGAAGAGGGAGCAAGCATCCTCCTCACCCCTTCACCCTCCGCCTGGGCATGCCAGGTCAGCGCTGGATTTGCCCTTTCCAATGTGCAGACCCAGCCACTCACCTGGTTGCATGCCAGCCTTTTAGGAGATGGGTTTTGAGGGAAAAGATGTCGATTGGCAATGCCATGGAGGGAAAGGATGGGATTTCTCACTGTTTGTCTTTCCTTCACCTTGGCCTGGAGTCTCCTATTCTGAAGGGCAAACAGTGATGGGGCAGGCTGAAGGTTGTTCTGGCCCCAGAATTAACTCTCCTTTGACCAAGGGCAAATCCCTTAGCCCTTCAGGCCTCTGCTTTCTTCTATGGGATACAGGGTGGGGTTAACTTCCACAAGTGCCCGGGAAGAGGGAGATGATCCCCAAGGCTCTAAGTAGGCCATGGTCATTGGTGGGGGTGTCTGGGATGGGTGTTTCATAGGAGAAAGTTCACCTGAATATATATGAAAGATATATAAAATTGTTCAAAAGGTCAAGGGGTGGGGAATGGTCACAGTGGGTAGACAATCACTCGATAAATGAGGGAATACTGAATTCCCAGCCTAGAGAGCTCTGCCGCGTTCTCTAAGGGAGCAGCAGCAGTCTCCCGAGTGCAGGGACAGTGTCTGGCAAAGAAGGATGGTCCACTGATGGGTTCTTGTTATTGATGACTAGCCTTATGAGTCCTTGCTCTTGTAATTGAAACTTAACCTACTGTTATGGGGTGCCTAAGGGTTGCACCTGAGAGCCTCCTTGTTGCTCAAATGTGGCCTCTCTAAGCCAAACTCAGCATATGAATGCGTTACCTTCCCCCCAGTGTGGGACATGACTCCCAGGGATGAGCCTCCGTGGCAACAAGGGATTAATACTAAATGCCAACTGGCAATATGACTGGAAAAAGACCTTGAATAAAAGGGGGGAAAGGTAAAGACAAATGAGTTCATGTGGCTAAGAGACTTCAAAGAGAGTCCGGAGGTCATCCCAGAGGTAAAGCTTATGTACACCTCAGTAGGATCTCATAGAACACCAAAGTGAATATCATCCGACACAGAGGGGCTCCTGAGGGCTCTGGAGACACCCAGGTCCTATATAAGGGGGGATAGCTCCAGAGATTGATGCCTTATCAGTGGGCTCTACTTTGGAATCTGTGTTCCTGAGAGTGACAGAGTTTGACTCAAATAAGTCCTCCCTGCACATGGTCCATCAGTCCCTTCTATTCAAACCTATATGTGATGCTGGAGTTTGTAGGTGTACTTCCAGAGACTGGAGCCTCTGGCCTGCCCATATGCCAGCTGTGCCTGGAATCTTGGTGGAGCTGTAACTCCTATTCTACAGCTCAGTGGACTCACCCAAGTCACCTGGTGAGGAGATGATGATGGACAATGGCCATCCCAGGGAATGGAGAGAGCCTGCAGCTGCAGGCAGGATAATCCCATCCACCATATCCATGGGATATAAGCCCCCTGTCACTTCGAGGTGGAGTGGACATCACCACCCCAAATTCCTCAGGATTGGGGGAAGAGCTATGAACTAGAGTGGATTTACTGGTATTCTGTTGTAGACATAATGTGATTCAAGCAATGGAAAAAATTACAAGAGTGAGGTGGAGCCAGTGACCACTGGGCACTATTGGGGCAGGGAAAGGAAAAGCAGTTGTAATACAGGTGCTTTTTCAGGACTTGGGAATTATCCTGAGTGACATTACAATGAGAGATATAGGGCACTTTACATCAGCATATAACATGCAGAACTGTTTGGGAGAGAGTGTGGTCTACAATGCAAACTATGGTCCATGCTTAATGGCAAAACCCCAGGATGTATATATCCATTGCAGGTGTTGTGCCACACTAATGAAAGATGTTTATGTGGGATGTTATGGGAGGTGTGGGAGGTGGGGAACTTGGAAATCCCTGTAATTTTTTGTAACATGTGTGTAATCCAAGCATCCTTTAAAATATTTAAAAAAATAAAAAACAAAAAAAAGGGAATGAAGTGCTGATACATGCGACAACATGGGTGAACCTTGAAAACATCATGCAAAGTGAAATAAACCAGACACAAAAATACAAATTTGTATGATTTCCTTATACTAAGAATCTATGATAAGCAAACTCATAAGGCAGAAAGTAGATTAGTGGTACCAGGAGCTGGGAGGAGTTATTGCTAATTGGGTGCAGAGTTTCTCTTTGGGGTGATGACAAAGCTTTGGTAATGGATGATAACAGCACAACATTGTTAATGTAACTAATGCCACCGAATTTTATACTAAGTAATGGTTAAAAAGGTGATTTTTATGGTATATGTATATATAATTCTGAGGAAAGTTTTGAAGACTACACCTGACTCTGTAAGATTAACTCCTATTTTAGAAGAACATTAGGAGGCATTTGGGGAGCTGAAGGAAGTAAAAATTGATCTCTCGGTGGGGGAATAACTGAGATCTTACCTGGGGCTAAGAAGGGAGTCCTGTTCCTGCCTGGGCTTTGTGAGGGATTGGAAGGGAATGACTGTCCAGGTGGGGAGCCTGAGGGGAGCCTGTGCTTTTGAATAGATATTGAGTAGATGGGACCACCAGCCCTCCCCCACTCAGACAAGTCTTCCCCATCTGGAAGTAGAAAGAAATCATCAGGAATTCCCCCTGGCCCCTCATTTAATTGCCCACATTCTCATGGCTTTTTCAGATTCTTTCTCAACCCCATATGCTGAAGCCCTTCCTGAAATCGCTTCACATAAGCAGATTTGATGGCAGGTTCTGACCTCTACCTGCCTCCTGCTTCTTGCAATTCACCTCAGATAAGTTATTTTTAACTCTTGTCTACGTGTCCATAACCAGAAGACAAGGGCAGCAATGACAGCTTGGGGAGACTGCCCATCTTTTAATGACTTCTTTGGAGGCCAAGTCCCTGCTAGGACCTTGATGGCTCCAGCTGACCTCCCCTGTGCCACAGCACCTGTTCTGTTGGTTAACTCTCCATTCTGCTTACTTAGATACCTTGGCCCCATACCATGAATCATCTCCAGTTTTTCTTTAGAACAACCTGGTGAGATACTCCCATGCTGAGAAAGCACTCCCTTCACCCACCTGTGAGCATCTTTAAGATGGGTTCTCACCTTGCTGTACTCATGCATCTCACACAGCGACTACCTGATCCCAGGTGTCTGCTCTCTTGGTTCCAGGCTGCGATGATGAATACCATACAGTGGATTGGCTTAAACAGCAGGGATGTGCTGGCCAGGGTCCCAGAGGCCAGAGGGTGGGCTTCTTCCCAGGGCCAGAAGCATTCTGGTGGGCCGGCAAGCAGGGCCTCCTCGCCTGTCCTGACACTCAGAGATGCCCTTGCCATTCTTTTCCCAGTTCCCACTGGCAACTGGCTTCTGACTCATCCCTGTGGCTTTCTCTTGCTTTGTCTGAATCTCTTCTGCTTACAAAGGAGCCCAGGAATTAGATTAAGGCCCTGCCTTGTACAGCTGGGTCACACCCTACCTAAAACCACATCTTCCAGAGATCCCTGTGTATGGGGTGTACACCCACTGGAACACAGACTAAGGCCAAGAACTCTAGTCTCTGGGGGATGTAGTTCAACTTACCACAGCTGTGGGAGGAATGGTTGGCCTTGCCCCCCATCAGAAACCCCACATCCCCCCCCCAAAATATTAAATATTTTTTATATTTAACAAGCACTTCACTTACTATGTACCAGGTATTCTAAGCATTAAACATGTATTAAAGTTTAATTTTTTTTGAAAACTCTACAATATAGGTGCTATTTTACACATTTTATATATTAAAGTTTATGTCTGATAACTCCAGTAGCTGGATTTCCTAATAGTTTATTTTTCTTGTCTATTTTTTCCCTTGCTTTTGGTCCTTTACTCTTGATTCCTGGTATGCCTGATGATTTGGGATTGAATGCCAGCAATTGTATACAAAAATTGTACAGCTATTTCAAGGCTTGGGATGATGTTATCAGAGAATTTATTTTAGCTTCTGTAGGCAAATTGATAGAAGCAAATGAGGTTTGTCGAGTCTGGGATTGAAGCTCTTTCTGCCTCTGTGATGGGTGGCTTGTTTCCAATCCATCCTTGTTCCTAGTGTGTTGCCCTTCAGTGTGTTTACCAGGTCACTTCCACCTTGGTGTGCTGTGGACTCCAAGTTTTAACTTCCCAAACCTGAGTGGCCACTGAAATCTCTGATCAGCTTCTCAGCTCCTTACCTACCACATGCTGCTCAGCTTTTTGATTTTGGCTGATACTTTGAAATCAGCAAATAACTTGAGGGATATGGTATTTTGAAGCTGTATGTACCCTACAAAAGCATGTTCTTAAAGATAACCCATTCCTGTGGGTGTGGATCCATTGTAAGTAGGAGTTTTTTCTTGTTGTTGTTTTTTTTTTGAGGTACTGGGGACTGAACTTGGGACCTTGTACATGGGAAGCAGGCTTTCATTCCACTGAGCTACATCACTACCCAGTAGGATGTCTTGATGAGGCTACTTCAGTTAAGGTGTGACCCACTGCATTCAGGATGGGTCTTAATCCTATTATGGAGTCCTTTATAAATGGAATTAATACATAGAGAGAAAGCTAAGGAAGCAAGAAGCTGAAATCATCAAAACCCAGAAGAGAAAGGTGAGACCAGAAGATGCCGCCATTTTGTCTTGCTATGTGGCAGAGGAACTGAGGGTTGCCAACAACTGGTCTTTGGGAAGAAAGCATCTCCTGGATGATGCCTTGAATTGGCCATTTTCCTGGCCTCAAACTATAAGTTAATATATTCCTGTTGTTTAAGCCAGCCCATTTCATGGTATTTGCTTTAAGCAGCCTAGGAAACTAAAACAAGTGGAAAAGTGGCTTCAAATTTTGAGCTAACTTCTCTGCTTTTTCCTTCTCTGGGATTTTGCCCCCTCAAGTCCTCACTGCCTTGTTCCCACCAATAACCTTAAAAAGCTTTGTGATAGATAGACATTCCATACATGTATTTCCTGTTTTAAAGTTGTTCTCAGCAGGAAGGTTAGTCTGATACAAGCTAGTCCACCTGAATTGGAAAATAAACTACAAGTCCCTCTTTTATAGATGAGGAAACTGAGGCACAGGAATAACATGCCCAATTACTACGTTCAAGTGAAACATTTATTTACTCATTCATTCAAAACCCATGTACTAAACAGCCACTATGAATTGACACTATGAATTAACACCTGAATTGGCCACGCAGATCTGATCTCTACAGAACTTTCTTCCCTAGAACACACTGAGCTTCCTGAAGTCAGAATCTGACTTCTGCATGTTTCTATCCCCAGTGCCAATGTGCCTAGAACAAGCAGGTGTTTCATAAATCCTGCTTAGTGAGAGTGCCCCAGCCTGCCACTCAGGGCCCCCGTTCTGCCAACTCTGCCCACTTTGCTATGTGCATGTGACAGGACCCTCCCTCACTGGGGCCTCATTTTCTAACCTGAAAACAGGGAGATTGGGCTGCAGGATGCTTGAGGCCCCTCCAGCCCTGTGCCCTGTACCCACATGTGGTCACCCTAGGGCCCCTACACCCTCTCAGGGCTGCAGCACTGGGCTCGATGGTCAGTCGGACAAAATCAGGGCAGTCTTTCCTTGGCCCATGCCCCACTTTTTCCTCATGGAAAACTGTAGATGGAAAAGCATATCCCAAATCCTTTTGCCAGGACAAGCCTGCCTGGGCATGAGGATTGGGGGGCATTTTCCAGGTCCTTTTGAGCCTGGTCTGTCTCTCACTGTCCCAGCACAGAATACATTTTCCTGTTTGGGAAAGCAGCACTGTCTCTAAGGCAGAAAGTGTGTTTGCTGTACAATGCCTGTCCCAGCTGAAGCAGGGGAAGGAAGCCAGGTCCTGCCCCTGACCTGGCTGAGTGAGGGTGGCTCCTCTCTCCAGACATCCACCTCCCCTTCTCCCTGGGATCTGGACATTCTCACAGAGGCACCTGCACACACAAGCAGATATAGATTCCCACTTGGCTGATGGGTGAGTGGGAGCTGCAGCCCCAACCCCTGAGCAGATTGGGGAGAGCCTGCCAGAGAGAGTGCCTGCCTCTGAAAACTGTGGAAACAAAAAAGTGTTGGCACTGAAGCAGCAATGGATGGCACAGACATCCAGCTGGCTTGCCCCTTTTACAGGTGACAAACTGGGTCCAGAGAAGCCTTGTGGCTCTCCTGAGGGCGCACAGGAAGTGTGTGGGAGAGCCCAGTGGTGATTACTCAGGGGTATGTTTTTTGTTTGTGGATTTGTTTTTCTTTTGTTGTTATTTTTATCCTTCCTGTTTATTTGTGCTATAATGTAAATGTTCTAATCTTGATAAAAGTGATGAATGCACCACTCTGAGATGGCAACAAATATCACTGATTGTATATTTTAGATGGATTGTATGGTGTATGAATATTATTTTATCAATAAATTGAGAAAAAAGCAAAACCCCCCCCCCAAAAAAAAATGACACAAAAAGACATCTTAGCTGGCCCCTGGTTGGAAGCTCCACTTGATTTCATTACTGAGTCACATAACCAATTCCCAGGCCCTCTTCATCATAGTGCTGTGTGCAGCCAAGCCCACCAGCCACCCACCATTCCTGGCTCACACCCTCACCAGAACCCTGAAGCCAGCTGGGGGACAGTTTGGGCCCAGTTATGCATTTGCACACACACAGCTCAAGAGGTGGTGGCAAGGGGGAGGAAGCAGCCAGGGTTGTCACTGTGGTTTATGCGGTTTCTGATCTAAATTTCATATGAGGAAAAAAGAGAAAGAACTGCTGCAGGTAACACTGACATGTTGGAGAAAGTGCTGAGGAGATGAGACCCTGACGGTGTCTTTGAAAATGCTGTTTTCATTGGATGGGTCTCTTCAGAGCTAGCTGGTGGCAGGCCCATCGTGGCCCCTTTTTAATCAGTGGAATTCAAATTTCCCCCACTCCATCCTCACACAGAAGAAAGGGCAATGGGGCAGGGGCCAAGGAGGGAGAGTGGGATTCCAATTTGAAATATGGTAATTTGGGAGAATTCCATTTGAAATGAAACTGCCAGGCTCCTTCAGGTTTTAAGCCTCAGTGGAGCTATTTTTCAAAGGAGAAAGAAATAGCTCTTCTCCTGAAGCAAGATCCCAGAGTGAGCTTCTGACCCATTTTCTTCTCTTTTTCCAGAATATGGGACTGCAGGTTTGGGCACCTCTCTTTCCTGGGGCTGCATAACAGATGACCACATGCTCTTGGGTTTGAAAGACCAGGAGTGTCAGGAAGTCAGAAAACAAGGTGGCTGTAGCTCGTGCTTGCGTGGCTCTGAGGCAGGAGCTGGACCCTGCTTCCCCACTCCCTGTGGCTGTGTCCTGGGCTCAGAGGTGCATTGCTGCAGTCCCTGCCTGTCTTCATGTGACGTGCTCCCCTGTTGTGTGTCTGTGTCTTCACGTGTCCTTCTTATCGGGTTTAGGGCCCACCCTACTTCAGCCATGGACTTTGCATGTGTGGATCAGGGCAGGCTTTCTGGAGATGGTAGCCACTGAAGAGGCAGGCATCAGGGAATTTCCCGGCCAGCAGAGCAGAGCAGCAGTACAAAACATCCATGCCTGGGGTCATGGGACGTGCCGAAAAAGGGGATGTAAAGGCTCTGGAGAGTGGAGCTGGGGCTGTCCCAGGGCTTCTCCCTCCCTGTTACCCCCACAGCTGAATCTTGAGGCTTTCCCCTCCACAGGAGGTCAGGTTTGCTGTGGGGAGACACCATGCCCCCTCCAGGCAGCAGGTGGAGGTAGGCAGCGTAGTTTTCTTATTGGTGAAATAGTGATGGTAATGACCTCATGACCTCATGGGTGGCTGTGAAGAGCAGTTGGGAAAAGGCACAGGAGGTGCTTTGCAAACACAGAAGAGCCAACATCCTGCCTCACCTAAATCCTTCTACTGCTGGTTTTGTTTTGTTTTAAACTCCCGACACACTCTTCTATGGCTTTTCTGAATGGTGGCAAGCCTGGCTCCTCATGTGTCCTGGTGACACAGACACCCCTTTCCTGCTGAGAAGAAAGCCCTGTCAGCTCCATCCACTCTCCAGCTGGCTGTATCAGCACAATGAGGGTTCTGGGGCTTGGCCTCAAAAGCCTCTGCTGCAAGCTTCAGGCCCAAGGAACAATCTCCTTGTGCCTACTTCACCACCTGCCTTCTCCCTGAAACTGGCTGCTGACACATTCTCCTGCTCTGTGCAGAGAAAGCACTTTTCCCTCAGCTGCACGGACGTGGCATGACCTGCTCTCCAGGGCTCCCTGCCCCGCCCTCATGTTCCATTCTCTTTGACCCAGGCATCACCACCAATTCTTCTGAGGACCAGCATGTGGGTGGCGTGTAAATGCTGAGGCTTGGGGCAGGTGTGGCCTCAGCATCCTCCCTGCTGTTCACAGTCTGCAGGTGACCCAGGCGCAGCCCTGGCTCACTGCACAGCCCTGGGCTCAGGGCAGGCACAGACCCTGTTCCCAGAGCCCTTGGCACCCCTGGGCAGCACTTGTCTGGACTGTATTGTAATCACACCCCCTGGGTTGACAGGGCATGGCCACTACTACTGGACATGATGCCCCTACCTGCCCTTTCCGATAAAATGGTTTTTACAGTAACCAGGAGAGTTCAAAATTCCACTGCTCTCTTGAACTGACCAGGCCTTGTGTGCTTGATGATTTAAGGGTTCTGATAAAGGAGGAATGGGCTTCTAGCCCAGTACAGGCACTTACAAGTAAGAAACTTAGAGAAACCTTTGAGCCTCAGTTTGCTTTTGTGGAATAATAATACTTACCTTATGGGGTGGTTGTAAGGATGAAATGAGACCTCAAATATGAAGCATATTTTACTAATAAAGTGAGACCACAGAGCTCAAGACTGGCTTGAACACAGGCATCCTGGCAACAAGGGGCATAGGTAGGTAGTCAATAAATGCTTGTGGAATTGGGGAACCACACAACAGGCGTTCAGGGAGTGGAGCTGGAGGGATTTTTTTTTTAAACTATGTAATTGTGAATGCTTTCCCAACTCCCAATCATGAGTATGAATTACTTTTATAATCAGAAAAAAGTCAATGAAAGTTGTTAAATAAAAGCAAGAAGACAGACAAGAGAAACTAACAATGGGATGATAGAATTTGACATAAGAATCACATACAAATGAGGAAATGGCAAGGAACTTGGGCTTTGGAACAAGTTCTAATGATTTTCCTCCACCCGTCTACTTCCTGCCCTAAAGCAGCTTCCAAGCAAGTGGAGAGACGAAAATGTTGGTCTGTGTGTGACCAACCAGGGCAGCGACTGTGAATGCTGAGGGACAGAGACGAGGCCTCGCCTGGCCCATGAGGCCAGGGATCAGGCCCCAAAGAGGGGTCACACCGGGCAACACCTTGATGAGTGACCAGGCATTACCCAGGTGAAGGAGGAAGGGCAGGTTGTGCTGGGACAGGACGGGGGTGCACAGGGGCCGGGGCTCAGCCACTAAGGACTGTTCTTCTTGGCTAAGTCATGCAATGTCCCTCGGCCTCACAGCCTCAGCTGTCACATGAGCTGCTTGCACCAGATTGTGGTTCTCCCATCTGTGTGCTAGAATCACCTGGGACCCTTAAACAGCCCCAAAGCCCAGGCCCCACCTCATACCTGTTAAATCCAAACCACTAGGAGTGTGGCTTGGGGGACATGATTTGCATGCAGGCTGTGGACCACTGCACGAAGGGGCTTGGGTTGAGATGAGCCTGACGAATCTCTCCCTGTGACTTTGCCAGGCTCTTGAGCTACACATGCTCACCTCATCATGGACTGGCTCTTTTCCATCTTCCTGGTCTCCCTTTGAATCCTACAGTCCACTTGGCCAAAAGCCATTTTATTTCAAGGGTTAAGGACACAGGACAGAACTCTCTTGTTCCTGTAACCACTACAGTCACTTACTGTATGAGCAGAAGAGGTCAACTTGCTCATTCAGACACTGCAGAGATGGGCACTCACCCCAGACCTCTCATTCCCAGGTTCCACTGGTCTCTTTCCATCCCTGTGGACAAAGCAGTTCATTTTTCAGATTTAAAGAAATAAGCCATGGTTGTCATCACACGGCCAGGCCTGTGTCAGAATGGGTGGGAGCAATTGCATGAAGGCTACGGGTGATTCAGAAAGCCATCAGTCCAAACACGTGTTGCCCTGAACACCTGGTTCTTTGAGTAACTGATCAAGCAAAATGATGGCTCAATTCCAGTTTTCACAGCTGAAATGGTGATAAAAGAACAAGAATGCAACAACAAAAATCTGACCCAGTCTATAGTATGT
>JAQZBX010051178.1:0-19451 GCA_029593785.1 Cabassous unicinctus | reverse complement strand
GGAAGCGAACCCGGGGCCTCTCATATGGTAAACGGGTGCGCTATCCATTGCGCCACAGCCGCTTCCTGCCGTGAGGTTGCTGCATCAGCCCACCGCACCGCTCAGGCCTGCGTGCCCTCACAAGGAGGCCTCGGGGCGCGAACCCGGGCCTCCCATATGGTAAACGGGGGCTCTATCCACTGAGCCACACCCGCTTCCTTGTTTTTGTTTTATGCTACGATAGGACCACAATCTTTTATCTGCAATTCTGAAGTACAGAAAGCTCTGAAAAAATTCTTTTGTAATCTATTTGGTGGTAAAAGCTGACCAGATATGAACTTATTTGGCAATAAAACCTATAAGCTGATGGACAACCACCACACCAAGGAACCGGAGAGTCTACAACTGCAAGCAAGAGTCCCATCCATCAGCCACATGGGATCGAGGTCCCCTCTCAATTAGAGGTGGAGTGGGCATCACCATCCCAGAATCCTCAGGATTGGGGAATAAAATATGGACTACAGTAGACTTACTGGTGTTCTACTATAGACTTATTGTGATTCTAGCAACGGAAGAAATTACATCATTGATGTGGAGCCAGTAGCCAGTGGAGGTGCTGAAGTCAGGGAGAGGGAAAAAGAGGAGTAATATGGGGCCATTTTCAGGACTTGGAATTGACCTGGATGACATTGTGGTGATAGGTACAGACCATTATATATCCTGCCATAGCAGGATACAGAATTCAGTGGGAGAGAGTGTAAACTACAATGTAAGCTATAGTCCCTGTTTAGTGGCAATGCTCCAAAACATGTTCATCAATTGCAATGAATGTACCACACTAATGAAAGAAGTTGTTAATAAGGGGGAAAGTGGGAGGTCTGGGGAGTGGGACATATGGGAATCCCTTATATTTTTTTTATGTAACAATTTATTTAATCTAAGTATCTTTTAAAAAATAAGTAAAAAATATATTTAAAAAAACACACACAAAAAAACCCTATAAACTATTAAGCCATTTATAACCTTTACATATCTAACTTAGATTGTTTATAAATCACACTGCAAAATTATTGCTTGATTATGTGATACTGCCCTAGTGCCCCATGGGGATGTTATATAATATAGAGTATATGCATATATTATCCTTTTTAAATCCGAGAAATTCTGTATTCTGAAAACACATATGCCTCCAGGGTTTTGGATGAGGGGCTATGAACCTGTAAACATTGCAACAAATTTCCTTAACATCTTTGGTTTTGTTAGGATAAATTTACAAAAGGTAGACATATTTTTATTTTTTTAATTTTTTTAATTTTTTTTTATTGTGGGTAAAAATCAAAATTTTCACTATACATACCAATATTTGTAAAATGATATATAAAAAGGTATACATATTTTTAAGTTTTGGAATCAGATTATTTGGGTTTGAATCCTACTTCTGTAGCTATACTTACATTTCCTCATCAGTAAAATGGGGATGATAATAGTTGGAGTTATTCTGAGGTAACACATACAAAAATTTTAGGATAATGCCTGTATCTTCATTGTAACTTCTGTAATTATAATAACAGAGTTTTCTAATTTATATTTCCAACAACAGTGTCCCCACTTCCCTGTGTTCTTGTCTATATTTGGTATTATCATTTTTTTAAATCTTGGCCAATTTAACAGGCCAAAAAACAAAACAAAACAAAAAAGATTCCCCATTGTTTTGCTTGTGTTTCTTTTGATATTTCTAACGATTTTGAAATATTTTCATGTTTTCAATAACAGTTAGTATTGTTTGTACACAACTCTGTATCCGTCTTGAGTGCCATACTTTTAAAAATATCTTCCCTACTGCAAGATTATTAAAATATTTACTATTTTCTCCTAACAGTTGCAATTTAATTAATTAATTTTATTTATTTGCTTCCTTACTTCCTTCAAGAATTTAATCTTTTCAGAATTCACTTTGGTATAACATATTTTTTTTTAAATCCCATATTGTTAACCAGTTGTCTGAATACCAATTCCTCAATAATCCATCTTTCTACCACTGATTAAAAAATCCTATCTTTATCTTGTACTAAATTATTGGGCCTCTTTCTAGCCATCATCTATTTCTTTGATAGAGGTATCAATTCTCTTAACACCACCATATTGTTTTGACATCCGCTGGGTCAAATCTTCCCAAATTTTTTTTATTTTTTAGAATTTTTCTAGATACTGATACACATTCTTTCTGATGAAAATCAGAATTATTTTGCAAAGTTTTAAATAAACCTATACTGGGATTGTGATTGTGATTAATTTGGAGAAAACTGACACCTAAATAGTGAGACTTCCCATTTATTTATACATGAAATATGACCCCATTTCTTTAAGCTGTGTGTTTCAAAAACTTTAAAGTCTTTGATAATAGTACAGTTGATTAAGAAATTCTGAAATATGCATGCCCTTTCAGTTTACAGCAAATTGGAAAATTCAACTGATTAATTTGTCAACATCTTTATTGGTACTAGGTAGTGCATTTATCACTGAGCATTCTCCTGACCCTGGGTTACCCTAGGTTTCACAAGTAAATCAGCCTAAGGAACTAGGACAGCTAAATTAGCCAATGTAGCAAAAACAGAAAGGGCTACTTAGTGAGGCGCATTTATTTTAATGCATTGCTTTGCATGAGGATCAATTCAGGAAAAATAAAGGTTTCTAAGTCATCTTATTCCCTCATTTAAAATAAAAATAGTTTTTAAGCTCTAAAATAAATTGCATATTCCTATAAATGTTAGCTTCCCTATTTTATTGAACAGAAGAATGGCAATGAGAAAACTGTGATTGATGTTAAGTGACCACAATGTTAATATCTGGGCATTATATTCGGGAAGTAGTAACATGGAGACTCTTTTCTAATTATTCTTTATAGTTGTGGAACACTCCAGATTTTACTAAATGCATTCACATGCAAAATTCTGTCTCATACTCAAAACAAATTCAAATGACGTATTATCAGTCTCATTTTGTCCATGGAGGAAACTGAGATTCAGAGAAATAAAATACCGTTCACAAGATAGCATAGAAATAGGGCTAGGTTTAATTCATTCCATTGAATGAAACTTTTTCTGAGAACAGATTATGTGGGCACTATGGCCCTCAACCTAGGCCTTTGTCTTCCATGGTGGTGGCCTGATCGCCTCTCAGCAACTCAATATAGCTTCCTGGTTGCCTTATACCATGTGGTTCTTAGCTCAGGTAGCTCCTGGTGCCCCAAAAGGTCCCACCTACCCCTGGACTCTAAACATGAGGGTAGGTGTATGGCTCTATCTCTCCTAAGGGGCAAACCTCTCTGCCAGTCCCCATGGAGCTGGAGCCCCGATTGAACCAGCAATTGACAAGGGCTTCCCTTGACAACTGAGGTGGTTGCTTGGGAAGCTCTCCCCCAACTCCCACTCCCTTCCCTTCTTCCCATTCCCAATTTTTCTGCTTTGTATACAGTGAAAGGGAGGGTTGAGATTTGATCTCAAGTCCAAATGAGAAGCCAGGCCCTGATTTACTCTGTCCTACTTTATTCTGAACCAAACCTTTCACTAGTAGTTCTGTAGCCATTATGAGTGAAACAATGTTCCAAATTCAATGCAAGATTTGTTGCTTGATGAAGTAGAAAGATGCAAAAAACGTTGGAACAGGAGAAATTTATAAAAATTATGTGAAAATAAGGCCACATTTCACTGAAAACAGGCAAATTTTAAGTCAAGTTGTTTTTGGAAAAGACAAGAAACATTTAGTCCCAGTTTTGTATTTACTGTATTGGGAAGATAAATCAGGAGCATGGCATACATGTCTATGTCCTAGGAAAAGGAAATTTTAACATTTAGGTTCAGAAAATTGTTTAAAGTTATGTATCTTAAAAACTACAGAGAAGAGTGTACAACATTAACAATTTAAGGTTTATCTCTTGAATTTAAATCTGCAGGCTTTTTTCCTTATCCTTATAGTAGCTTGTGTTACTTTTTTAACCACCTTTTAATTTATTATGTCTCAGAAGTATAGAAAGGAATGGATCATGTCATATAGAGGAAAAAAAGAATGAGTGTTTTCAACACTTTAAAACATTAAAGTTGTTTTAAATATTTTCAATAAAAGTACACTGGGGCCTTTCTAATAGAGTGGTACAGAATTAGCAAATCAGATATGTTCTCAGCAGAGATCTTGTGTGGATAGCGCTATCAGCATGGATCCAGCATATTTGCTGAACAGTTTTTTCCCTTGGGCCCCTCAACTCAAGGGAAAAAATAACAATAGAATTTTTTTTTTTTACAGTATAGATAAGCATCATGATATATAGTTAGAAGAATGCAGGACTAGGTGACCAGGGAACTACTATATTTCTTATGTAAATCTCTAGGATTTTTAACCAAATAATTTAATCTTTTCAGGTTTTAAATTTCTCATCTGTAAAAAATGGAGATAATTCATGTCATAGAATATCTTGAATGAGTAATAAAAAATATTTGATACTAAAATGGCATGTAAGAAGAAAAAGAAAGAAAAAAATATTTATTGAGTGTCCAACATACACCAGGTACGATAGATACAGGATAGGGCTCTTAAGAGCTCCTTTATGTGCATAATTCTACCAAACTAAAATTTTAAATTGGATCATTAATAAAATACTTTTAATTTAATTTAAATAATCCACATTCACGCTAAAAGAAATTTTCTTAATTTTAATGCATTTTAAAGGCTTACCATTACTAACTCTCAAAAGCAGAATAAATCAATAGTGGAAAATAAAAGTGTTTCCTATAAACATTTCTTTCCAAAAGTGCCTTCTCTTGGCAGACTAATCTGACTAATAATTCATAATAAAAATAATCTATATTATGTTTTTTCAAAATCCTATTCAAAGGGGACCCTAAGTTAGCTGTAATAAGTTAAACAAGCATGATATTTAAAATTTAACAATGGAAAAATCTGATGCAATTTTTAGATTTGTCTACTATTTAAAGATAGTATTTTATAGATGGAGATGAAATAATCTCATACAATATTTTAAAGCATTCTATAGCTAAAAGTTCCTTAAACAGAAACTGAATAAAAAATGTTACCCTTTACATTTTGGGGGTGGGGGAATGATTAAATACATTAAAATATACTGAAAGGACATTCTGCTTTTTCTGAAAATAAAATTTTGTAAAATCAAGAAAATACATATTTTAGATTAAAAGCTGGAGCCAGTAAAACCAGAAAAATATCTTAAGAACCATATATGATAGTTTTACAAAATAACTGCATATTTCATGTTTCATATTTCATGTTTACTTTTAAAGTGTAAGTTTATTAAAATATAAAAATCATGAGTTTAATGTTTCAATAATGTATTTTTATATTAAGCACACAAATATACAAATATTTAGGAAGAATCCATATCATTTTCTGGTTATAGATGACAAAAAAACCATGATAGAATCATAGTCTTTAATTTGACCTTAGATTAAAAAAACCTTGAAAGTAGTAAGACATATTTTTAACCATTTTAGTATATGGTTAGGTCAGATTTTATTTTCAGTAGTTTTTCATAATTCCTTATTAGGAAGATTAGCTAACTATGAGAAAAATAAAGTAACTGAATATGACTTTAACACTTGATACCTAAGAGTCTAATTAGAATATAGAATATATATGGCATATATGTCTTTAAAAATATATCTAAGCTATGGCTAGATATCTACCTAGAACATGACCTGAACTTAAAATAAAAGCACAATAGAAAATAGCAATCGTCAATTCAATCTATATGAATCAGAGAGCTGGGGAGTGTTTATTTTTGACATATATACCATTATTTCAAGCACAAGGCCTCTCAAATATACTTTCTACTTCCTAAAAGTTTGCTAAATTGAAATTCATATTTTTCATTTACTTATTTAATCTACTTAGGGAGCTTTGTTATTCAGACCAAAGACTTTTGAAACGATGATATGTTTTTCATTTCTTATGTTTAAATGGTATTTTCCCTTTCCATACCTTATGTAGTAAAATACATCAGGAAAACCCACTGTTCTTCAGATATTGTATACTAAATAGCTATTTAGATGATAAAGAGTTAACAAAATTTTCAAGGTCTGCTAAAGAATTATGAGGTACATCATCCATATCTTGACTTCTAAGAAATTTTTTAAGAGTATCCAAAGCAGTTATGGCATCATTTTTTGATGGCAAAGGGAGTTCAGTTCCTAAAGATCCACCATCATCCTCTTCATCAGAAGTATAAAATCCGGCCTCATCTGATTTACTTTCTTTGGTCCTTACTGGGTCACCATTTGGTGCTGCTTCACATGTCTCCAAATCATCATCCAGGGCAGCATATTCTTCTATAGATAAGCCTTCAGGGAATTCTACTCCTGCTGCCAGAGCGTGGGCAACCAAATCAAGACCGGTGTCTGTCTCGGCATTTGTTGTGTCACTTTCTCCCTTTTGGGGTGTGAATCCTGCCTCTTCATAGCTCTTCACAATAGTGTCTGGGGTTACAGTCCTCCAACAGAGATGCAATGTATCAACTGCATCTAGTAGGGAAAATGTAAATTCTTTGCTACCTTCAACAGAGCTTAAAAATTTCTTGATAAGACAATGTCGATATTTGATTTTAAGGCTTTTAATAACACCTTGATTCATAGCTATAAATTTGGAAGATAAAAATGATGGAAAGAATGCTAACTCAATAGACTTTAGATTCTTTACCTCAGGATGTGCAGGAAAAGAATCGACAAAAATCACTACTCTTCGTTGCTGGGCTTGAAATTTCTCATCCAGTTTCTGCATCCATTGTTCAAATACTTCAGAGGTCATCCATGCCATTCTGTTAGCTTCATAATACACAGGCAATGATTTTATACCTTTAAAACAATGTGGATTTCTGTTTTTTCCAATGATGAGCAAAGGAAGTTTCTCTGAGCCATCCATGTTTGTCCCAACCACCAGAGTGACTCTGTCTTTACATAACTTTCCAATTGAGCATGTTTCCCCTTTAAATGCAAATGTATTTGTAGGTAACATTCTATAAAGCAACCCAGTCTCTTTTATATTAAAGATATTTCTAGGATGATAATCATTTAAATAATAAGGAAGTACATTTTGGCACCAGACAGTTGAAGGGTCTGCTGATGTAGCTGTAGCTTCTACAGGTTGAGCTCTGAATACTAAACCATACCTGGATTTAAAGCGATCCAGCCAACCATTACTGCATTTAAAATCATTATGTCCCAGTTTCTGGGCAAAATCATTAGCTTTTAGACGCAACATTGGACCATTAACTGGTACATTTAGACACTGAGCAATTCGATACCACCTCATTAATGCCTCTTCGAGATCTGTGTAAAAAGCAGTTCTCAGTCTTTTTCTCTTCGGATCAAATCTCAGAGATTCAAAGGCTTCTAGAACTTTGTCTTTATTCTTCATAATAGAGGACAACGAATTTTTCTTTATTCCATATTCAGCTGCAATCTCTGCTTTTTTCTTGCCACTTTCCACTGCATTTATTATGTCAATTTTTTCCTCAATGGACAGACTTTTCTTTTTCTTTACTGTTACAGGCAGAGTTGAGGCATCCTCAGAAGCTTCTGTCATCTCAACTAGTGCTTATATAGAGAGTTCTCCTTGTACTTCCTGATGATTGCTTCTTGAATTAAATTTGTTTACCAGTGATACAGATTGCTGCTTTCTATCCCACATCACATATTAAAAGTTGGAGTAGTCTTAGTCTTCAGGAAATATATGACTAAATATACTTTTTCAAAGGATCTGAATAATAAAAATATTATACGCATCTACGATATTTTGGAAAAGAAACTTCCTTCCCAGGACCTTGTGTAGCTCAGTTTATAGTTTATTTAAGTTACAGAAGTCAAGCTAAAACAGAACTCTCATACGTCAAACCTGTCCAGTCTTGCTGATATATTTTTGGAACTTTAGTCCTTTAAGATGATCCATTTTATCCATGCAAGCATTCAAGCTCCTATTAATTTTCCACAGAAATTCTCAGAGATAAAAAGAAAAAGCATCCAGTAATTCCCATGCAAAATGTTATACATTAATTTCTAAGGTTCTTCAGGGTGGAGAAGAAAATGGTAGAATCCTTCTAGGACTTGACGGTGTATCTTCTTTTATCTCTTGAAAATTAAAAAATAAAAAAAAAATTAAAAAGCAGTACTATTAGAGAAATGCCAATTGAGCATCAAAAGAATATTTATAACAATTAGTTATGTTCTTAATAATAACGAAAAGAATAGAAACATGTTTCTGAAAATACAATAACCAAAGTTTCTAGGAGAAAATGCTTACCTTGTGAAGAAGGGCCTCTCTGTAAAAAGCTCTCTAGCTCTGCTCTGCACATTTGAATTCTCAATTGACTTTGAATGCTTTGTAATATATACCTCTGAAAGAAATCAGACAAATTTAATCTGTTTTGAAAATGTGGGCTTACCAAAATTAAAGAACTAAAAATGATACTGGATAGATGTTTGGTGGCTATTTTTCACATGAAGTCACAGGCTGCCCCCTCTGGTTTCTCTAAAAGAAAAACATGGTCAGACGGTAGTCACAAGGTTCAACTTTTAATAGCACACAGGAGACAGTGTCTCCTTTATAGGAATCTGGTAAGAAATGCTTCACTAAAAAATCAAATCAAGTGATTGACAGTTCCATTAAAAAAATCTAAGTATCATTCTACCTAATGCCTAAAAACCCAGTAATTTTTGCATCACTTTGAATATCAGCCCAATGCACAGAAGCCAGACATACTTGACAAAATGCCCAGGAATAATTTAAGAGGATATAATGCAGAAAAAAGACCTCCATTAAGAGTGGGTCTTAACCTCTCAGGAGCTCTACTTCCTTATATGTAAAATAAAGAACTTAGCCTAGTGTAAGGATGTGAGATTTGGTGCCATACAGACCTGAATTGAGAAGTGACTCTACCATTTAATACTTATGTGACCCTGGACTGTTTACTTACCCATTTTAAGCCTCAATTTCCTTATCTGTAAAACAGGGGTAATTATAGCACCTACCTCACGGCTTTCCTGTGCATTCAGTAAGATTCAATGCAAAGCATTTGGCACAGTATTTAGCACCTTACAAAAGTGCTCAATAAATGTGTGGTGATGATCTCATCATTATTTTCTCTCTAAAGTCCCTTGGTTCTGTGAATCTACAATTCAGCAATTTTACGAAATCCCACTTGCAAGCAGAAACAAGAATCCCATCTTAAATATATACTGAAGTAGGGCTCTTCTTAGAACAAACAGTACTGTGAGAACATTTGCATGGCCCCTGTCCTGGTTTGAGTCTTTTGTGGACCCCAGAAAATTATGTTCTTAAGCTAATCCATCCCTGTGCATGAAAACCTATTTATGTGTGATCTTTTGGTTAGGTTCAGTCAAGGGACGTTTTGATTAGATCATCCTTGATTAGATTACTTCAGTTAAGTCCCTTGATTAGATTGTGGGTCCAAGGGTGGGTCCTAATCCTTTTACTAGGGTCTTATATAAACAGAACACAGAGAAAGACAGCCACCATTTTTATCCTGCCATGTAAGAGAAAGGACTCCAGGATCACCTACAGCCACAGAAAGAGAAACCCCAAGAGGGTGAGAGAAAGGCTGGAGGCTGGAATCAGCAGAGCAGTCCAAAGCTAAAGAGATAGGCCCAGGAAGAGACTAGCCATATGCCTGACTGCCCACAACTGAGCTTAGGAAGAAAGTGAGCCTGGAGGAGAAAGCAGAGATCAGGTGCCATCTTGCCTTGCCATGTGGCTACAGTCTAGGATTGCCAGAAGCCAACCTTTGGGAGACAGAATCTCTCATAATGCCTTGACCTGGACATTTTCACAGCTTTGGAACCGTAAGCTGCCACCCTAATAAATTCCCATTATAAAAGCCAACTCATTTCTGGTATTTTGTTCCCAGCAACTTTAGCAAACTAAAACATCCCCACATGAGCTTGCCTATACCTTCCCAGGTGGCATCTTTGCTACCATAATCTATTGGCTTTGGGCCTACTGCGGGCCAAGATAACGAGCTGATTTGATGTACAAGTGTTACTACCATTTGAGGCAGTGTGGACAGACCATCTCTCTAGTTCTTCTGTCTCCTCCCAGATTTTCCAGATGACAAGTGCATTTTGTAAGGGTGTCTTTTTGACAAAATTACTCTGCCTTTGTTGTCCAACTCAAAGGAGTGCTTTTTATCACAGGAATTACAAGGAAAGAAGTTTTTGTCGTTGTTGCAACAAACAGGTCTTAATGATAATAACAATTATAGCCCAGGTTCTTACAAATTGTTTTACTACCTGTATTGAAACAACCCAGGAGGAAGGCAAAGTGGATTTCAGTGATTTAACAGTTATGATGTGGTTGAGTGCAATCTGGAATCCAGGCTTTCTAACATCAAGTCTACAATTCTTTTCACTATATTCAGTGTCCTTGAATCACACTGCTGGGGCCTCTTCTGACTTATACATTCTATACCAAGCGACGTCAGCATTTCCAATGCCATTGCAAGTATTACAAAAGGGGGGGGGGAGGCAACATCAGACCTCTACTGAAAAATAAGCCATTATGAATTCTGTGAACACAAATAGAGACCATACCCAAATGTTAGGGGAAAATGACCTTTCTAAATAAATAAGATTTAGTCATTCAACTAATACAAATATCTAACTCATACACAGGCATTCTCTTTACATTTTTGGGATCAATTTCCTGTAAATCTATAATTATTTCAAACTTTTAAAAAAATGTAAATCTGCTCTTAGGAAGATACCAACCTTCAGAAATTAATAGGTAACAAGAACTAATTTTTCAAGAGGAAAAGGGAATCTCCCAATTCCTTCTTCCTTCCCTTTCTTTCTTTCTAACTTCCTTCAATCCTTTCTCCTACCTTATTTCATTTGTTAAATAAACCCTATTATCTCAAATGACAAGGATTACAGAAAAAAGTAACTTGAATTTCCTCCCTTATCTCTTCCCAATAAAATAATAAAATTTTACATAAAATAATACATAAAATCAGTAATTTTACTGATTATTTTGATCAAATTAAAAATAGTGATATCTTTAGTTAGGAAGATAGTTTTTTTCCTGAAAGCTACAATTTTCTATGGGCGGATCCAATATATTTTATTTTGGAAACAATCACATTTCTAATGCCAAACCAGATAAGCTAGTTATCCCTGGAAAAGAATGAGGCACCAATACTGCCTAACCAATGAAGCTGACATTCTCAATTCACCCACAGGATAATGTCTGGGATATTCTTTTGTAAGGAATAATGGCAGAAGCTAATATTTCTCAGAGGTACTCATTCTCTCAATTAAGCTCATAATCATTCTGCCCTTTGAAAATATTATAGCAGAGAAATGCTTGCTGTACTATATGTCAAGGAGCATTTTCTCTTATGTCAACAATAAAACCAGAAAAAGAATAAGAAGAGACAATTCCACAAAAAAAGACTTACCAATTGAATCCACAATAAAAACAATGGTCAATCTTATGAATAAGAGAAATGTAATTCTTCTTTAAATAAAGGATATACCTTTTTTTTTTCCTTCGGTCTATCAGAATGGCCAAAAACAAGGGGGTGGGGAGGTGTATGACACTACAGTATCTAGTATATGCCAGGGTGTGGTAACATAGATTGTTAGATGGCACGTCAATTGGCACACAGCTTCAAGAGGAAAATTAGCAGTATGGTACAAAAACTGTAAAAATGTGCATAACTTTTTATCCAGGTCTAGAATTTTATCCTAAAAGAATTATGGATGTAAAAATAATTTAGCTTACAATTGTATTACATCTTTATTGTGGCATAACAAATTACCACACTCTTAGTGACTTAAAACAATATCCATTTATTATCTCACAGTTCCATTATCCAGGTAGGCTTAACTGCATCCTCTACTTAGTATCTCACAAGGCTGATCAAGATGGTTAGGCTGAGCTCTTATCTGGAGGCTCTGGAGAAGATTCCACTTCCAAGCTGCTTCACATTGTTTACAGAATTCAGTTTCTTGTGGTTGTAGGACTGAGGTCAACTAGACACTGGAAAGGAAGATTGGGGCCTGGTCTTGGTAAGCCTTGAATACAAGGATAAGGAATTAGACTTCATTCAATAGACTACAACTGACATTTAAGGTTTCTGAGTGATAGAGTAACAGGATCACAAGAGAAGCTTTCCCCAGTTATCATAATAAATGCATAAGATAACTCTACTGCCTTTAGAAATATGTGATACTCAGGGTCTTAACATCACTAAGTTCAAGTATACATGTATAGTCTCTACATAAATGAGTGAAGTTGTATATACACCTACCATAAAATTTTTAAAAATTTTAAGAAGTCATAGGAACTCATGCATTTTTATTTCGTACCCTAACTGTTCATGGGTTCTTCAAACGTTCCATTGATCAGCATCCCCTAATAAAAGATTTACTTCCAGAAGATTGCACTGTGCAATCAGTAACCTAAATATCTTCCCACGCAAAGGAAACTGCTGATGAAGAGTGATGAAATTTTTGAGCCATCACCAGAATTCCCCTGAAAAGACTGAAGATAGTACCTTCTTCTTTCTCTTTAGATAACAATATTGAAAAGCAGTACCCAGTATTCAACATATATAGTGGAGATAAAAGTTTCATGCATATTTAATCTAAGAAAGGAACAAAAACACTATCCTTTAACCTGTTGCCTCCTTTCCTTCCTCATCACTAAATGAAACACAGGCTACCAGAACCCTCTAGAATTCAAGTGAATAGTACCTCATTTTTCACAAGCTGAATAAATAGTCAATGGAAGTGCTAAGGTAAATGAATAGGTAATCCCCATGTAATAAGCTTATAATGGCAGGCGTTTACTCCATTTATTCTCATCTCTCTAAACAGAAATGCCAATTAAGAGAGGAGCAGTCTTCCATTCTTTCTAAACAGAATGGGAAGGCAGAATTCCCTAAGCTAGTGGGGAAAATGAAAGAAAGAAAAAGGAAAAGAAAAAATATCCTAGTGCTAGGTTTAAAACCTGGTCTTTCAGTCAGTATGAAAAAATTTCCCCCAATCCAAAGAACACTAGCTGTTGCTTCCGTTATCCCAAATAATGCATAGAATTTCACAGTTTTCCACTACCAAGTGAAGTGTCTGCCAGTGTTTTCTTTGAGCCAGCCAGCATTCTAATTTCCTTTGGGGCAGTAGAAATCTTGGGGGAAGACTGATCCTCGGTATAGCCTTGCACCATATAATACTATGTACGAGGTCTAATTATGCACAGTACCACAATAGTACTGGATTGAAGAGTACCTAAC
The DNA here is from genome assembly GCA_029593785.1 of Cabassous unicinctus. Taxonomy (NCBI): domain Eukaryota; kingdom Metazoa; phylum Chordata; class Mammalia; order Cingulata; family Chlamyphoridae; genus Cabassous; species Cabassous unicinctus. Next base: position 6,145 of record JAQZBX010051178.1, on the reverse strand, counting down.
ATGATTAAAAACATCTTTCACAAGCAGAAGTTAGTAGTAGTTCCAAGTGGTTTCCAAGTTCCATGAGCACCTCTCTCAAAACCATCAGCATAACAGCTGCCAAAGAAGCAATCCAGCTAAGGACAAATAACTACACCAACTGGCCACCTCGATAATAAAAGAAACACTTTTGAGTCTAACAGTCTAATAGCTAATTGGACTGACTTAAATGAATCTAAGCTTCCCCAAACTCAAAATATAGCTAGAAGGGATCCTTAAGGTACCAGCTCCAACAAGTTCTCTTTGTTCACAAAAAGCACAACTGAACACTTCCATGCATCTCTTCCTACTGAACTTTCTGAAACCCTAAGAATAACAATGGTACTCAGCTACTAAGATCCATTCTGTTCCTATACATATAAGTAGTAATTATTCTAGATTGGGATCCTTTTCTTATAACTGAGAAGACTGACCCCAAACCATCAGGATGGCTTTGAACAGAAAAGTCCACAGTGAACTATAAGGCAAAAAGTTATAGTTTGAGTGAGTTGCCCTATATATTTGCTGTTTTCTTTTGTTAAGGACAGAGACATTTAAGATAAGGGTCCTGCACACACAGCTTTATGTTTTGGGATATCAGTACTGTTTTTGTAAGAGGAGGTATCCTGAGAATCTCAGATAAATATTGGTATTTACTTTTGAAACATTTATGGTGTCATACCTATTAACTGTTCATGGATCTGGGGGGAGATATATGAACAGGGAATTATATTTGAACAATTTCATTATCCTGAAACTCCCTGGAAATTTGAAGAGGTAGAGTCTTGCCTTGGAAACTTAGTTATTCAAAATGCTTTTTCAGCTAGTTTGACAAGTAAAGGCAGATGAGAGGCATATGATCTAAAGAAGGGTAAATCCCACTAAATTACCTTTTGCATTTCTACAAGTGAAACGGTAGTAGATATGAACAGCCAAGACTATCAAAGGAAAAGAAGTCATAAAAGGCAGTGTGAAGGGAGATGTGGATGATGGCCCAACCATATGAACTGTGCATAAATGAGCTTCAAGTATGTAAGCACCGCTGTGGAGACATACTTTCCCTCCATTCAATGCTGGGGATAGGAACACTATCCTAAGTACAGCTTGCGGCCTCAACTTAGGAAACTAGAGGGTTCTGAGAGAAGGAATTGTTCAGCAGTTTTTGTAGACAGGACAGTGATCTACTGTCTGTAATGGGGTGAGCAAGGAAAGCAAACTTAGGTGATCTGTAAAAATTTGAAGGAGCAGAAGAAAAAATTATCAGGGATCCACTGTCAATGAGCGAGCAGAGCGGAAAGTGATCACAAAGGTATACAAGCAAGGGCTAAGAGAAGCCGGGCGTGGGGGGTATGGTCTTCCTGAAGAGGGTGGGCGAGAGCGACGGAGGTAGGCAGAGGGGGACTCTCCAGGCACTAGGGAAGCGAGGTTGGGCTCCCGCATCCCATCTGCTCCCTTATCCCCGCATCCCCTCCACCTTCCCACGGGGCTGTAATAACCTTTGTGCTCTCCGGTGGCTGTGACAGAAGCTTTGGCTCTTCAGTGGTCTGCGTGGGCGTGAGTCACATCCACCTCCGGGGCGCCTAACGCGTGAGACCGGGGGCGTGTGAGTGAGAGAGAAGGAATGCTGAGGGCTCCTGGAGACCTCCAACCACTCAAAATCAGGCCGGCGCGCCCTTCCAAAAGCTCCAGCACTAGCAAGTACATCATCGCCAGCGCGCAAACCCCTCTACCTTTCGGCCGCAGCCAGATAAATTACCAGAGCAACAGAACCTGCCGAGCCCCGGATGTGGTTGCTAGGGCAGCAGCGGGAGGGGCGGGGCCAGCCTCTCGGAGAGGGGCGGAGAGGGCCTCGTGGGAGGAGCGACTGGCACCATCGAGACGTGGCTGGGCCGGGCCGGATTGAGGGAGAGGTAGTCCAGGGCCAAGAACAACGCTACTTCCGGTCTCTTCACTTCCGGCTCCGCTGCTCCGGGCGCAGGCTGTGGAGGCCGGGTAGGACGGCCGCGGGTCAGAGAGTCCTCGGCGGTTGGTCAATGTGAGGCAGTGACAGCTGCAGTTGCTCCCCGCCCCCGAGATTTCGAGGTGCGTGGGGGGAGGGGAAGAAGTAAAAGATCCGGGTCATATTTCTGCTCAGTTCTTGCTAGATTGAGGCGATTCCAAGAGTAGCGGCAGGGATAAACCACGGCGTGTGAGCTGCCGGAATCGCCGCAGACAGGTGAGGGCGGCGCGTGCCCGCAGGGAAAGATTCGGACGCTGGATGGTATGAGATGATTGGCGGGGGCGGACACGTTGCCTCAGAGGTTCGCTGTTCCGGACTTTCACAGGACACTTCTCTCCTTAGTCTGTGCCATTTCTGTCCAAATAGTTTGCCTTTGGTTTCTGCCCCTTCATTCCTTCTGCCCCTTTGAGTGTTACCCCGAAACACTAGCCGGTTGAAGGGAGTAGACCGGCCACGCAAGGGCGGGACCCTCTCGGGTTTGCATGCATTAGGTGGGAAAGGGCGTTGTAGGATACAGGTCTTTCTTGAAAGTCTTGGAGTGGGCCATCTTCAGGTTTGGAATCAATCTTTATTTCTCTCTTCTCTTTGCAACTCCCCCGTCCCCGCCCCGACATACACACACTTTTTCCTGCAGTGAGATTAGGGGAGATAGTGAGAGTCCCTCCGAGAGGTTCATCTGGCAGTGGTGCAGGGAAGAGCCTTGCCTGTGAAATGTCCCAGGTCTGATTGTGCTTGTGAGGACGTCCAAGGAGTGCTGGAGTTTGGAAGGAAGTTGTGCTGTTTTCTTGTCGTCTGTTCCTTTTTGCCAGGTTACTGCCGTTTACGAGTCTAAGAAAAGGAATTTTTTGTTTGTTTTTTTAAAGAACAGTTTCTGGACCCTCTTTCCTTTTACTTTATTTTATTATTACTTCCTTTGTTTTGTTCTTATCTCTTATTGGAGCCCTTTAATCTCAAAAAGTTTGTAGCTTATTCTTCCTGAAGATCGTCTTGCCACCCCTTATTAGGATTTCTAGTACCAATCCCTTTCTTTTTCTCCTAGATTAAAGTAAATACTTTCTCCATCTTGGTTCTTATTTGATAGGAAAAAATGGAAGTTTTATAAGACGTTTCATAAACTTGCGCTTTCACTTGCAAGGGTTGTCTTCATGTTGCAGTCTAATTCACTTCATTGGTAAAGAAATGTGCACCAGAATTGCGGACATTGTCAGCCTTGTGTTAAAGCTGCGGAATTTGCAGTTTCGTTGCTCCTCAGAGCGACTACTGCAGGCTGTATCTTAGTCTGTTTTAATTCTACTTTTCTTCAATTTGTCCTATTTTTTTTTTTTTTTTAGTTTTCCTCACTTAGTGTGACCAACAGCACCTCTCCACCCCCAACCATCAAGTCTAACACTGATTATCTGACAAAATAGAAAATAGTTCTAATCTTATTTTATTTTCTGTATTAAAATCTGTGTCTCACTTTGTTTCCTTTTCAAATTGATAAATTAGTTTTCCTTGGATTAATGGTTTGCCTTAATTCTGGGTCTTGACTTGGGATCCATGGTCTACGGGTTAGTGACTTTCAGGGGCCTTCCTCATTCCCACCCCTGAAATTATATGCAAAGTTTTGTTTGAGTGCATTTTTTCTGGGGAAGATGTCCATTCTTTTTATCAAATTCTCAAAGGGGATATATGACCTCTAGAAAGGTTAAGGTCAGTGAAACATTTTTTTGAGTGTAGAGCTGTTGTTTTTCCAAACTGTAAATGACTTGTTTGGGGACCTAGAAAAGAAGACTGCAGGGATTCTAGTTTTATACTGCAATATCTAACTACCTCGAAACTTGAGTGTTTCTAAATTTCTTCCTAGACCTAGAGAAGGAAGTAAGACTGCCTACTTACTTAGTTTCTGATTTGTGGTTTTGAGGTTTCTTTTTAGGGATTGCTGTTTCTTTGTGGCCAATGCTCTGGAGATCCAGTGAGTTTATAAATTTATGCGTTTATAGTTATTTAATACATACTTAACTTCACCAACCTACTGTAGGTGTAGTTGAGAGTAAAAATTTAAATTCTGGTTGCACTTTGCTTTCATTTTCTTACTTTTCACTTGGGGCACGTACCTTGGACTTTTCAGCTTTGCTAGGAAGGGGAAATAAGGTGTTTCATTGGTGTGATCCATAAGCCTATGATAGGTTGTAACTTACCTTGACATTCCCTTTACCTTCATTCTGAACCAGGTATTTAATGATTGCTTCTTTCAGGAGAGTAAGTTAAATTAGTATCCTTCCAAACTAAACATAAGTTTTGGAGTGCATATTTGAACTTACTGATTTGGTTGTGAAATATTTGTTGAGTGTGTGAAATTCTAAGTGCTTTGATGCTTGTTTTATAGAATGTTGGAACTTGAAGAAACCTCTATACTTCATAGTCTATGTAGAGACCTGTATTTTTTGCCCACATAATAAAATAATTTTCCCTCTATCTAGCATCCTTACTTGTGGAGCAACCAACATGGTTTTATAAAGAATAGACTATGCTAAATTAGTAGATTATATCTAACACCATAACAGCAATTAACATTCGTTTGTTTACTGTGTGCCAAGCATTATGCTCAGTGCTTTACATGATTATCTCATTTAATCCTTATAGCAACCTTATAAGGTGGCTAAAATCCCCATTTTTTTTTTTTTTTTTTAAATATTTATTTATTTATTTTATTTATCCCCCCCCCTTGCTGCTTGTGCTGCTGTGTCCATTTGCTGCGTGTCTTCTCTGTGTCTGCTTATCTCCCCTTTGCTGTGAGGTCTTGCCGCATCAGCCCACAGGGCCGCGCGAGCGGCCTGCCCTCATAAGGAGGCCTCGGGGACGCGAACCCCGGCCTCCCATATGGTAAACGGGGGCTCTATCCACTGAGCCTCACCCGCTTCCCATAAAATCCCCATTTTTATAGATGAAGAAACTGAAATTAAATGATTAACTGAAGATAAAGTATTCTGCTCAGAATTACACTGTGGAACCAGGATTTGAACCTAGGCTTTCGGACTCCAGACTGTAAACTCTTTACCACTACTCAAGACTGCGTCTACATCTTTTTTGGAATGTGTCAGGGGTATTGTGATTTCTTCTCTTACCTGAATTTCTATCAGACATTAAAAATATATATATCTTTCCTTTATTAATCTTCAGTGAATGAAAACCTGGTTTGAATGTCATACCAAAAAGTATGATAAGAAGAAATTAATTTGGAGGAGGTCCTTGGAGTGGTATTCCATAGGGTTTTACCATGGGGGTGGATATAAGTCTGTGTGTATGTGTGTATATGTGTATATTTATTATGACTTATATGAGGAATGGAAAAATGTGAAAATAAAGCTTATAAATAATAAGCTTGGCATTTGTAAGAATTTGGAGGTACAAATAAATTTCAGAATGATAAATTTGAGAATTTGAAAATTTGAGGAAGCAGTAAATTCAACAGAACTTAAAATGATATGGTTACGTATAAAAAACTATAGATATAGACTGGAAAGTGAGTAGTTCCACATAATATGGAAGATGATGACTTGGGGACCATGGCAATCTATTATTTAGCCTAAAGGGGTGCTGATGCAAAGTACCAGAAATCTGTTGGCTTTTATAAAGGGTATTTATTTGGTGTGGAAGCTTACAGTTAAAAGGCTCTAAAGAGTCCAGCTCAAAGTTACTTCCTCACCAAACTCTCTTGCCACGTGTTGAAGCAAGATGGTGGGCGATGTCTGTGAGGGTTCAGCCTTTCTTCTTTCTCTTAAGGCTCCGTGGTCCCAGCTTCTTCCCATCTCAGCTGGCATAAGGCTAGTCTCTCACTGCTTCTCAGCTGCTCTGTTCTCTTCAGCTGCAAACTATTAGGCTCATCTCTCTTCCAGGGGACTTTGCTGTGTTTATGGAGCTGTCTCTCTCCTCTGTGTTGTTCTTCTCTGTGTATCTACTTCTCATGTCTCCTTGATTGAGTGTCCATTTATATAGCCCACCAAGGGGGTGGGGGCTCAACTCTTAGTCACCCTAATGACATGGTCGAATCAAAGCCCTAATCTTGATTTAATAAAGTGAAACCTCTGAATTTAATACAATCAAAGGGGTATCACTCCCAAAGGAACAGACCAGTTTACAAACATT